>JAUMHR010000099.1:2978472-3001839 GCA_032361145.1 Enteromius fasciolatus | reverse complement strand
TGTATTGGACAGGTGATGAGCAGTGCCTGGTTTTCTGCACACATACCACTTAGAATTAAGGCCAAAAGTTCTATCTTGGTCTCATCAGACCAGAGAATCTTATTTCTCACCATCTTGGAGTCCTTCAGGTTTTTTTTTAAGCAAACTCCATGCAGGCGTTTGTGTGTCTTGCACTGAGGAGAGGCTTCTGTCGGGCTACTCTGCTATAAAGCCCAGACTAGTGGGCGGCCAGCTCTAGGAAGGGTTCTGGTCGTCCCAAACGTCTTCCATTTAAGGATTATGGAGGCTACTGTTTTGGTAACCTTGGTCAGATCTGTGCCTTGCCACAATTGTCTCTGAGCTCTTCAGGCAGTTCCTTTGACCTCATGATTCTCATTTGCTTGGACATGCATTGTGAGCTGTAAGGTTTTATATAGTGTAATGGAAATTTTTGAAATGTACTTATTACATACAACATTACTTAAATGATTATATTAATCTCACCTAGAATACATTTAAGTCTCATATGTTTTCTGATCAATTATTTTATAAAGTGTTAGTGTGACTGATTCTTATTCCTAAGTAGAAAAACAGTGATTCAGAAATTGTGTAGGAGTGAAAGAACCAGACATCCATGGGGTGATGTGCTTCAACCATTTTCATTGGCTAGATGTGGATTTTGTTACTTTGAAATGGATACTTTTGACAATAAAATTTCTGGTCTGTGAGCAGCGCCTTTTATCTCTTTGCTCACAGCCAGCTGTGTGTAAACCAGATAATTTTCTGCAGAAAACTTCTGTTTGGCTTTTCATTTTCAGTCTTCACAATTATTTTACTCATAAGAAACTCTACAACAATTGACAGGTGTGTGGCTTTCCTGATCAAGTCCAACCAGCATAATCAAACACAGCTGGACTTAAATGAAGGTGTAGAACCATGTCAAGGATGATCGGAAGAAATGGACGGCACCTGAGTTAAATATATGAGTGTCACAGCAAAGGGTCTGAATACTTAGGACCATGTGATATTTCAGTTTTTCTTTTTTAATAAATCAGCAAAAATATCAACAATTCTGTGTTTTTCTGTCAATAAGGGGTGCTGTGTGTGTGTGCAATAAGGGGTGCACTTAAATGATTTTAGCAAATGGCTGCAATATGACAAAGAGTGAAAAATTTAAGGGGGTCTGAATAATTTCCTGTATGACTGTATGACCCTGGTGCTTGAAAAAGTAGTGTACAATTACTCCAAAATTTTTCAGACACTTTAAAATATAACATTTTAAAAACATGTACATACACAATAAGTGCATTGTACCCAATTTAAATGTAAATACACAGTAGCTATACTTCAGGATATTTTTTCAGGATTCTTTGATGAATGGAATCCTTTTATTTGAAACGTTTCTTTGTACCAACTTAAATATTTACTGTCAATTAAATAAATCCTTGCTAAGGAAAGCATTATTTACTGAATAAATAAATATCAAAATCAATCAATCAATCACATTTTTTGGCATTGTGTGTGTCCAAATTCTATTTGCAGCTACAGTTCAGTGATGGTATAACTCACTTCTTCCTTTTGTCTTGCCTTCAGCTCTGTGTTTTGTCTGCTGCAGTGTAAAAGCCTCTGCTTGAAGTTCATGCATACTGGCCAGAACCTCTGGATCAGAACCACCAGACTGCATGTATGCCAGACGCAAAGCTCTGTTACAAAAACAAATGCCCCATAGTGCTAGAGTGTTCTGGATGGTTGCTAAGCTGTCACTAAATGGTTGCTTAGAGTATGCTGGGTGAGATTCTAGGCAGTTCTTAACTGGTCCCAGTCAAAAGAGACGATTTCCAAGACTTCATATTAATGCATTTTTATACTTCTTTTAATGTATAAGTAAGGACACATTGTTTTCCCTTTCGTTCTGGCATAAAATGTTAGTTTAAAAGGCCCCACCAACCTTATCTGTGCAGAAAGAGGTCCATCCACAGAAGAGATCAAGTCAAAAGCTACATGTTGTGTCTTCTTTTCCTCTGGTGGGTTAGAGGGGACTTCATTTGAATTGGGCCTACACCAGTATAAACATTTGAGTGAGCGATTTATAGCTTCTCTGCACACTTCCTGTTTCCCTCCAGTCTCTCTTACCCTTTCATTGAGTTGATGTGAGAGCTGAGCTGATGCAGAACCTCCTCGTTTCTCTGTTCCTGATTCCTCAGTTCTTGCAGCACTTCTTCAAGACAAGCAGTCCTCTCCCGTCCTGCCAGCTCAGCAAGCCGCTCTTCTATTTCTGGAATAAACACATCACTATAAAACAGTTTCAAAGAAATTCACAAATTAATATAGGCCTATCTAGTGCTGGACGTGTTTCAAAAATCAGAAATCAGATGTGTTTCTCAAATTATAATATTTTTAATAACATTTCTTTTTGGAAGTGACATTTTATTAAATATAAACTAGACTCATATTACCCTCTCTCTGCTTCTCCAGATGATTATTGTGTGCTCTGATCTCAGCCAGTCTCTGCTCATGAAGAGCCTTTTGCTCATCAGCTCTCAGCTGGAGTGAGGTCTGATCCTCAGACACCTGAAGAACACTTAACCAATGTCCAAAACACATAATACCACAGGTACAAACAGATCAGATTTTTAGAACTAGCCTATGTCAAACCGACCTCTGTCTGTCTTCTGGGCAGGTTTTGTTCAAACGACATCCTGAGTTTCTGAAACTATAACAGAGGATAAGCAGATAAAAACACTTGGAGCCAGATTTATTGTCTTTGTATGTAGTCTTGTACCTCCTCGGTGAGTCTGTTTAGAGCAGTATTCTCTGACTCTTTGTTCTGAGCACTCTCTTTCTCTTCCACCTGATGATCTCTGTTTTCCTTCAGCTGGCAAATGGAAAGGTTTTTACTTACACTTAGAATACTTTGATTACCATACAAACATTTTAGTTATGTTTTTTCACCCATCTTGAGCAAAACATCAGTGTTAAAAATGTTTAAATGTATTTAATTTATTCCTGTGATTACAAAGCTGAATTTTCAGATGCAATTACTCCAGGCTTTAGTGCCACATGATCATTCAGAAATATTTCTAATACTGGTACTAAACATCTGTAGAAACGCAGTTGTGCTGCTTAATTTTTTTTGTGCGTGTTGAAACGATTCATTTTGTGTAGAAATAATTCATTTTTGAATTATTCTTTGATTAAAAAAATAAATAAAAATTAAATAAAAATTTTAGTGAAAAAGTCTTTACTGTCACTTTTGACAAACTTCGTCCTTGCTAAATAGTGAGTATAAATTTCTTTCAGAAATCTTACTGACCCCAAACTTCTGAATGGCAACGTATTTATGACACATAAAATGGAAAATAAACCAAATAGAACGGTTTACTCAAATTCTGTATTTTTATAATACACAAAATATTTTATTAAAACGTTGCTCATCTGGAGTTCTTTTTGAATAGTTAAATAGCATTCAACTACTTACAATAATTAAATTAGGTGTCCTTGACCTTGTAGGATGCACTGTCTTCACAGCTGCTTTTTCCTTTTGGGCGAGTCCCCTTTGTCTCCACAGAGCAACTGGGTCTTTTAGGTCTGTGCCAATGCAGAATTTGGCCTTGTGTTTATCCAAAAGTGCAGTAGAATGGAATGCCATCTTGCAGTTTCGACAAACAAACTCCCCCAAACCTTCCATCTCCCCAGCTATTACTCTGTAGTACTTAGATTGTTTTCTTCCGTTTAAACTTTCAATTGGGCTGATTCTTAAAATATCAAACGAACAGGAAAGTACTTTTTGTTAGTGTCTGCCTTCACTTTTATGTAGCGCAATTGTTGACTGAAGTCTTGTTTGTTGGTTACCTAGGAAAAGGGGAGTGGTGAAGAATGAATGAGCTTAGAGCAAGTATCCAACCCTTCAACGTTTCAATGCGTATTATTTTGATCCTTTGAATGCATATTTTGAACATTATCATTTGCCCTTCTAAAACAAGAAGAATATGTTTCAGCAGAAAACGAAAGGCTGGACATGTTTGGCAAACTGATGCAAAATATTTATTACAATTTTTTTCTCCGACCTTTTCATTATGATGCAGTAGTTTATGTCTGCTTCGTCTCATACAGATAAACCCATACATGACACCTTTTATCTTCTCAAATCTGTAAATAATGTTATCAAAATAATCTTAATCTTCCAAAACTCACAATTTTTTATTCTTATATTTTTTACAATCCACCCTGAATATCAAGGCTGCAGAAACAATATAATGCAAACAAAAGAAGAAAAAAAAAACAATGTGGGAATTTTTACAGCTGTACCAAAATTAAAAAAGAAACTTAAATCTGTGATAAAGCAATTTTTATACCCTATCAGCAAAAACAAGGTACAAAAAAAGGAGATGCACAATTTACACCAGCAGTCCCTCATGAAATAAAGAACTTTTGAAGATGGATCTCTACTTCACTGCCAGCAGCAGGGATCGAACTCGGCGCCTAAAATGAACCTCAAAACAACTTTTTAAAGAACAACAAAGCAGAACAAAGCTTGCAAGCCATCTTACTGTATCCCTCGAAGTTCACAGTCATTACAAATCATAAACAGCTCAAAACTAATTCCTGCATTGTAAACATTACATAAGCCCAATAATGTTTAATGCTTTCTATTCCATTGGGTAGATTTTATTAGGGTTTTGTGAGGGAATACGTTCATCAGACCTTTCTTGCGTTTATTGAACACCCCTTATCAATCTACATGCAATGAATGTAAAGCTATTGAAAATGATTGCCACAGCATTATTTCTGTAAGCACGAAAATGCTTCCTATAGAGTAACTCTGAAATGTTCAGCATCTCAATATGGTTTAAATCAAACAGCTTTTAGGTTAAGTGGAAGAAAACCCCCCAAACTGTTTTACACCATATATGGAAAAGAAAGAAAACAGTCTGTTTATGATTTTTGAAATTCAAATTCTCCCAACCTTGGTGAGCTGAACATCTGTATGTTCGCCTGGCTTCCCAGAACGCAACATATAAAACATAGACCCTTCCATCCAAACGTTACCTTTATTCAAAAACCAGTTCCCGACAAACTCTTCCGCAAGCTAGCTTTCAAATCGAACTTTAAACATCCTTTAAGGTTTTCTCACACGTGTACTTGGCAGACATATGAAATCAGGTATATTAGTATGGTTCTGCAGAATGAAAAGAGTGAAAATGACAAGTTTGCTGGAACTGGAGCCAGAAGTGGACTGATGTTCTAGCTGCCAGACTGCATGTGACAGTCCATTCAGTGTTGCTTTAGTTCTTCCTTGCTGCAGGGATGACTGGCTTGAGTTCATTTCTATGAGGGACTGGGAGCAACATCGCAGTCAGCGGCTCACAATGATTGTATCATCTTAACACTAATGCTACGAATTGTTTTCGCGAAAAGGAAAAAAAGTAAATTTAGAAAGGTGTCAAAGCCATTTTATAGAACATTCAGATGATGCCATATTTCACGGTAAATCACGGTTATAATTGGTGTTATTATTATGAATTAGTCTTTCCCCCCCAAGCAAAAACAAAAAAAGATCTGGTGGAGGGTGTGTGTGGCTTTCTTTGACATTTCTAGTTCAGGATAAAGAACAAAATGCAGACAAAGAGAGATGGGGGAAAAAAGGAGAAAAGAAAAAATAAAATAAATCAAACAAAAAGACACTGCCTACGAGCTGACAACTCAATTCTTCCTCCGCCTGGGATATGACCGATGTTCCTTGTCCATGAAAAGAATCTTTTCTCTTTTCTTTTAGTTTGAAACAAATGGGTGTGATGAAGGAGACAGATTAAGTGAAAGAGAGAAAGGGAAATGTGGGAGGGGTGTTTAAAGCCACATTAGGTATCATCATCATCGGAGGTCTGGCTGCTACTGCTCGTCTCAGACTCAGAGCCCTCTTCCAGGCCAGGGTTAGGGGTGTTCCTCCAGGTTAGCAGGGTCACACTACGTGGCTTCAAGAGCACACCGTTACGTCTCAGACCAATCTTCTTCATCTGAGAGTAAACAAACATACAGTCAGGCACAAAAGGAATGAACTATGTGCATGCAGGATGTGCTTTCATTTAAACAAAGAATGAACAGACAAAGTATATATATATCTTTTTATACCTGTTCAGTTTTAGCTTGAAACTCTCTGAGTTCATCCTCGGTGAGGGGCTGAAAGTTGTCATCATTTTCTGGGTATTCTTGCCATCCCATTGCCTTCAGCAACCTGTCATAGAGGATCCACATGTGTGAGTGTGTGGATTGGGGATATTTTCTATGTTGCTGTGATGTGAGCGGATAATGTCGACCTAGTGTGCTGCCTATGAAGGTAGCGACATTTATACATTTACATTTGAAAAAAAAACCCAAAACATTTAATGTGGTGGTTGAACTGAGATACATTTGCTTGATTTTTAAATTAAACTAAAACTTAAAAAAAAAAAATAATAAAAAATGCAGTAATCAAAAATAATAATAATAATAATAATATGTATTAAGATAAAATACATTTTGCTTTATTAAACAAAAAAAAAGGAAAATTAAAAATAATAAAAAGTTGAATACAATGTATCTTTTTGTTTAGAATATTTCAGAATATTGTGTTCTGCCAAACACAAAGCAAGTTTTGGTCACCACTGACTTCCCTAGTAGAAAAAAAAAAAATACTATGGGAGTCAATGGTGACTGAAAACAGCCTTTTTTCTAAATATCTTCCTTTGTGTTCGGCAGAACAAATAAAAATTAATTCTACTTGAGGTTCTGTAAATGATGACAGAATTTTCATTTTTGGGAGAACTATTCCTTTAAGCTACATGCAATTAAGCAACTTATGAACTCAAGAATTGCACACGAAAAGTGCTATTTATATAATACATGACTTTGCTGCTCCTTGTACAACAATTCAAATCAGTCACCTGCAATACACCATTTAAAAGGATAGTCCACCTCAAAATAATAATTCTGTTCTCATTTATGTAACCTCACGTCCTTTCAAGACAATATGTATTTTGTTTTTCAGCTGAACTGAAAATCTATTTTAAACAATGTTTTGTTTCGGTTCCCATTCATTGTATTTTTTTGTCCAATCAAGTCAATGGGATCCTAAAAGTTATTATTTAGCAAGACTCTTTAAAACATTTTTGCCCATAACACGAATGTGAGTAAATGATGACAGATTTTTTGTGTTTGGGTGGACTGCACCTTTAAGTTAATATAAGGTATTTGTTCATAGACAGCTCTCTAGAATTTGGAAGTGAGCTTATACGTGTCTGATGGAGGAGAATGTGTTGAAGTGTTGTGTTTGTGGTCGCTCTGACCTGTGTTCCGCCTCCAGAGAGCTGGACAAGTGCTCTGGGTCTGAGTCACTGAGAGAGTGGGAGATGCCGTTCTCATGACTTTCTCCAAATTCTTTCGGTTCTGGGGTGCTTCCCTCTCCCTAAACACAAAGATAAATCACAAATGAAACCTCAGCAAACATGAATTTAAAGGTTGAACAAATATGTTAATTGCTTTCTAAACTTACTGAAATCATGGAAATAAGCAAGAACCTATGCATTTGTTTTGAAATCCAGTTGCTGATGACTAATATAATGCAGATAAGCAAAACAAATAAAAGTGTTTTTTATATATTACATAATTTGACTTTCTAAAATGTATTGACGAGGTTGTAGGTGGATCTGGAACTCTCCAAAATTGTTAATAAAACAATTCTAGATAATCTTAAAATGAGCAAATAACGGCAAATTAATCAACCTAAAATACATCAGATAGGAGATTCATTTATCTGCACCTCTGCTGGAGCTCCTGGACTGTGGCAGTCACTCACATCCCCGTTTCTCTCATCCTTTAGCCCACGCAGGAACTCACTCTTACGGTCCGTGCTGCGCCGCATCAGCTTTAGCCGTGAGGGGGTGATGTCTATGGGAGGGGTAGTGCTGGAGGGTGGCTATGGAGAGTGAGAGATTATAAATAAAAGTTACACATAAAAAAAGCCAGGTAAGCAGCTGTGCTGATTATTGATGTTGACTGATGTCCTATGGATAAATATGCTAAAATAACAGAATACTGAAGTGCAGAGAAGATCTGTGTTCTAAACATTTTGCAACCAATCTTCATCAGCTTGTGTGTTTTGTAAATGGCTGAATTACACAATGATACTACAAAAAGCATTTGGTTTGAAATAAAGCCAACAACAATCCTACTTCCTGGGAATGTTGGGTACTAGGTCCTTACTGGCAATAGATTACAAGGAATTGAATGCTTTATCATAAAGACTAATCATCACTATTAACTATCATACTGGCTGTTTATTAATACTTATAAAGCACACATTGCTTTATACAGCATGACAACATATTCAATTCCTTAATTATCTATGAACTATTACTGAGCAGCAAATTAGATGTTTATTAAGGAAAAGCTTATGTTAATTGTGAGAACTGGACATTAAAATAAAGTGTGATCGAAAGTCCACTTATATAAATCCTTTAACCTCTTTAGAAGTGCCATGAGCAGGTGCACTGACGGGTGTCAGAGGTTTGGTCACAGAAACTGGGCTAGTGAAGGCCGAATCCCGTCCAGAGAAATGCAAACCCACTTTAGTTTCCCTTCCATTGGGTTTCCAAGGCCCAGACTATCAAAAAAAAAAAAAAAGAAAAGAAAGGTTTTAATTAATAAATAGAAAATGACATAATTTTGCACTCAAAGTGAGGTGATCCAATAAGCTTGTAAAACAAATTCCAAACTTGACATAAGCACTATTTTCTGCTTCATTGGCTTAGTACCTTGGAGGGGGCAGTGGCAGGTTTCGGAACCAGATTCTTGTAGACACTGGGTCCAGGGATGGAGACTTTAGAACCATTGGCGGGTAGAGGGCCTGCACTGGCAAAACCAGCTGAAAACGCAGCACTGGGATCCTCCTTAGACACTTTCTTAATGACCAGCATCTTAGACATAGCCTGCTTAGCACTAGGGGGGTTCTCTGTAACACAAGTAGAGAACAAGCCAGTAAGTGCAACATAATGTTTTACTTTTTATGTAACTGGAGGAAGGTGATTTTATTTATGAAAGCAACCTTACCCCATACTCCTGCCGGAGTCCCGACAGCACGAGGCTGACTGGCTGGCTTTCCAGTTGTCTCTGGGTTCAAGGAGGGCTGCAATTCGCATGAAAACAAAGCATGAATGCAAACTAACAATGCACGAATGGTATGAAAAGTATGACAAAACTGAACCTCTCTAATGACATAACCAGTTAATTCATGCCTGGCAGGGGTGTGACCTCACTACACAAGTAAACAAACTCAAAAGAAAAAGAATACTTACAAAATCCTCATCAACAAACTTGAGCTTGTCATCGTTGCGCTCCTCGTCAGAATATCTGTCCTGATATGGGCCACCTTTGCGTGGATGAAAGTTTCCATTACGCTGTCGGTGACCCCCTTGTCTGTCCCTCTCGCCTCCACCACGTTTGATATGCCGAGCATGGTGGTGGTGGGGACCTTCCTGGCCCCTCTGTGCCCCATGCCAGCTGGGGGTCTCCTTCCACCCTGGTCCACCTCCCAATCCCCCCTGAGTCCCCTTTGCAACACCAGAGTCTACAGAGTCATGCCTCAACAGAGATGGCTGCTGCCAGCCATCACCTGTAGAGAAAAAGAACAGCTATTAAAAAAAGGACAAAAAATAGATTAACTCTGCATGCAAAGGAAGTTAGATGCGTGTTCCTCTACCTCCAGGTGCTCTTAGTGGGTCATTGTTGAAAAAGCCATCGGAAGAATTGTGCCTGCGGCGGTTTACTCCCGGCCGGCTGTCTCCGCGGGGAAAGTGCTCTCCATGCTTCTCGAGGGGGGCAGCAGGGGACTAAAAATCACAGACGCAAATTAAACAGACAGCTTCAGCTTTAAATAGCTTATTTTAGAAAAGGATGATTAAGCTCAGGAGAGCTAAGAATGGCCGTCGAGTCATACTGCCCTGAATAAAAACATAAAAAAAAACAAGAGAACAAAGTCAACACAAAGTCAACAATGCATTACAATACCTTGGCGGGCTGAGGCGTGGAGAAGTTAAGCCAGGCAGGAACAAAGTCATGCTGCGCCATTTAGGTCCAGTGTCTCCCGTCAGTGGATGGAGGCATCAAACCTCATGGCCTGAACTGACAATGCAAGCAACAAACATCACATCATTGCAGTCTACTAATGTAAATGTCACATTAATGCAAACCCATTTAAAGTCTGCAAGAACAATCTTTTCTTTCCTATTGGGACAAATACAAAAAGGGCAGAACAATTTGACTGGGTCATTGCCACAGACTTGCACTCTATCTATGGTGGCACTTCCCTCTGAGAAAATAGAAACTTTACGAAAACAGAAGATGGTCTTACTGAAAACGCAAATTAATTTTCTGCCAGCAGGAGGCACTTTTAGAGCGGGAAGAGCCATTTCCCCGGTACTGGCTGTAAATAAAGCAGCACTGCGCTCATGAAAGTTACTTTATCAGACAATATAAGAAATGTTCACTTCAAAAACCCATTCATCTAAATCAGCCATGCGTGTTTTGACTCTGAAACGTGCAGTGCTCATGTTTATTTAGCAAAGTTCAATCTATTTGGAAAAGCTATTGCATTGATATCGTGGTGGGCCGCCACAAATAAAGCTATATATGAGAAAAGAACTCATCTAGATACTTTGTTGCCTAGTCGCTAAACAGAAACACGTCATCATCCTCGATATTGCTGCAAAGCGAAGTGGAATATTGTTTTAAATGAAGACTACAAGGGCATATTAATATTTTTTAAATAAAGATGTACAGGGAAGAGTCATATTAAAAATGCTGCAGAATTCCACATAAACAAGACTTTTGACTTAAAGTTGACTTTAAAAATGTCACATTTCTACAGCACCAAATTCAAAAATAATGACTATTTTAAAGCTTTTTTGAATATTCCCCCATCAGACTAAGTTCAGTAAATAAATAGTCTTGCCCTGAAACTCATATCACTGGTTGAGCCAATGTTGCTGAGTCAGGCTGATCATAATACTCAATGAAAGACAGAAATGTTTTGAAAGCACTGCAGGGGCCGAACTAACCCTTTTTATGGATATCAACCTACAAATTGCTTACTAACAGTTGTATCTGCATATTTGAGAATCTACTAATGATTTAGTATTGCTTGACAGATATTACCCAAAAAAGTCATTCTCTACACAGATTGAAGGAGCAGCTCCACACATTTGAGCCAATCAAAAAAAAACAGCTTGAGTGAGGAGGGTCAGTTTAAACAAGACCAAACAGAAAAAAGTCTGTCGTTTTTTAAAAGATCAGGTAATGACAAAGTGATTTGCATATTATGAAGTTAAAAAAATGTAACAACGCAAGTAGATCTATTACATGAATTTTCATTTCCTGCCATTTTTACAATGTCTTTTGTAAATACAAACTAGGTTAAACATTAAAACAAAAAGAGAGTAACTTCTTTTAAGGATCTTTTGGCCTATATATGATTGTCTGTATTTACTTAAGACCTAACTTTAAACAATGCATTCTCCTTAACAAATCTTACATTCCATTGCATAAGTGACAACTCATTCAAAGTACAAAATAATCAATAGTAAGTAAAGTTCCAGCTAAATGCTGTGGCTTCTTACCCCAGAGACAAAGGCTCTGTAGTTCGATGGCCCTGTCCTTGGCTGTATCTGTATAGAGGGCCCAACCAATGCACTTTCACAGGCTTTGAAGCCTCAGGACAACCGCAACTCCTGTCACAGACAAACTCCAGTTTCCAGGATGGTGCAAAGAAGGAGATGGATGTAAACCTTGTGCAGCCCACGGTAAAATTACAAGGTGATGGAAGAGACGAAGACGTGTTGTTCTTGATCAGTGGCGTGTAGTTGCAGAAGAATAGTGGATGTGTTTGATCAGTAATGCCAGAGTGACTCTCCACGACACCCTTAGTTCACCAATGATGACTGCGTGCATTCAGGTTGACTGGATACAAATGAAGCAAATCCAAAGGGTTCTGAAAAGAATCTGTTTGAGTCTTGGATTGTCCAGTCTCTTATTCTGGGTGCTTGTGGTAGCAGCACGTCGTGCCTGCTCTGACACTTAGAAACTCCTTTACGAACTCATTTTCGACTGAAGACACACAGCAATAAAAAAAAAAATGGAGAGTGGGTTTGTACCACGCAAAGCTGTTTTGCACAAAGTGGTGATCTGCTAATGTTCACCTCATCAAAACAGCGAAGGTGCTACGTCAGGGAGAAAAGGGGAGGGGGGCTGATTTGTCACATCACAATAGCTAGAAGTGCTTAACGTTATAAAGTCATGAGAATTGCTTTTGCTTTCAACAGCTCATACTTTGGATGATTCAGTGAACCAAACCATGAAAACTTGACATCTTTAATTCTCGCCCCATATGGTTGATAAGTGGCTGGTGGACCAGTATCACGTTAGGCTACCGAAAAAATTGAAAGTAAATACGATGTGACTTCGAACTACACTTCCAACCTTCCAGTTCATCAAATTCGTAGAAGCTTCCACAGGTGAGTAATTTGAAGCCAAAGTGCACAGATTCCGGTTAAACACGGTGTACAGTGCATCGGTAATTCAGGGAAACCAAAACACAAGCGTCCAGGTGGAAGCAAACCTTGAACATTCAATGTGAAACAACAGCTGTGCTCCAGATTGTATTATTGCATGTTAGGAGATCTCAGGTCTATAAAAATCCTGCAGTCACAAATCCAACAGTTCGTTCTTCCTCCAGATCATCACAAATAATCTGCAGACCAACTCTGTAAAACAACAAATACTTGATTGATTACCCAGCAATCAATACTTTAGACTAAGCTAATGTCTTCTCACAATTTCGAGTTTTGCACATTGATATTTTATTCTTAAGTATAAACCCTTTTAATTGATGTATTTCTTGATTTTATCTTAGACAATAATTATGTATGCATATTTCTGTTACCTCAAACTAAAGGACTATGTTTGGAAATATATTTGCACTTAATAAAAGCCACAAAGCATTATGTCAAATAATAATTACTAAAACAGTTCATAAAGTTCAAAATAAAAAAATGAGGTTAATGCACAAATGCTGGCTCCTAAAAACCACCAAAATAATAATAAAAAAAAAACTTTGTTTGACAGCACAATAAACCTTTGCAGGCTAAACTAAAAAATAAATACATTTTTAAATTAAAATTCTTTCCATCATTTACTAATTTCCCTATAATTCCCAAAATCTTTATTTCCCCTCCTCAGAGGGACACAAATGGAGAAAACAGGCAGAATAAGATCTTGTCTTGTCATTTGACTTTCACTGCACAGAAAAAGAGTGAAATTGAACCAGATCTGATTCTGTCATTCATTAAGATTTGAACATCTCTTTTTCTATTGCACAGAATAAAGAAAATCATACAGGCTTGAGAGTGAGTAAATGACAAAAATGTCATGCTTCAGTGAAGTACACTTTTACCATGACTAATCATCACTTTGTCAGTGGATTTCATAGTAAATTTATCTGTTCACGGGCGTGAATTATCTAGCTAACATTACAGTAAGACAAACAAGTTATTTGTATAATGCAAAACAGTTAAAGTAGAAAGTAAAGAAGGAAAACTAAAAGCAGGCGTATAACTCGCAAAAGAGTTAGCTGCAGAATATAAACTCAAATAGACTTTCGTGATGATTGCAAACTAATATATAATATGCTCGGTCACAAGTTCTGGAGCATACAGGAGTTAAAATTACTAACGAACTACGAGTAAATACTTGTTTGTCTTTCTACTTGCTGAACACTCGCTAGCAAGGCACAGTTAGCATAGTAGGCCATTCAATGTGTGCATAAACATTTTAGTCCACGCTTGGTGTTTAAATGTAAACTTTTAGAGCAAAGAAACTCTTAGACATTATTAGACGGAGGCATAAGGGTGAATTATAACAACTTGGGCCTGTGTCGTGAAGGAATGCGTGTTGTTTAAGCCACGGCGCGAGCTAGGCTAAGCTAGCATTTCGAGCAGAAATAAAGTGTTGCAAAATGGCTCCCTCTCGAAACCAAACCACCGAATAAACATTTCGATATACACCTACCTTTTGATCCCTTGTCTATCCCAATAAGTTAATCGAAGACAATGATGCACCGCTTGTCAAATCAATTTGACAGCTTGGAGGTTGTCGTATTTCTGATTCTGTATTTTGTTTGTGTTTTTTAATCACACTCGTTCCGACTTTGCCAATCCATCTAGCTTGTTCCTGTCTACTTCTGAATCTGCACAGGCGAGCTAATCGATCGCAGAACACAGCGCGCTCGCCGCGTCACAACAGTCCCCAGCTCAAGCCAGCTAGACTAGGATTTACTTTCGACGCTCACAGTGTGCACTTTTAAACTTGTTTTCGTTCTTTTTGCACCATTTGTGAAATATGCTTTTTTTTTTTTTTTTAACAAAATCTTTGAACAATATGGCAGACTGCATGCCCTCTGGTAATGCAAATTTGGCTCTGCTACCAGAATGGAAAGACGGAATTACACGCAGTGATAGGTGTGAAGTAACCCCAAAATAACCAGATGTGTGTATAAACTTAATAGACTTGCCCACACTTTTATGTGGACATAATGTGTGCAAAGCAAACAGATGAATCGTGTCTTTCTTGTAGGAAGTTGTGGAAAGCAATTTAAATTTACAATACAATAGCAGGTATCACTGAAACCGTAAACTCCCATTTAGCACAAACACCAAGATATGTCATTCACTCAATAATCACCAACACATATTGAAAAAAAATCTTTGTTAAAATTTAACAAAACGGATGACCCATCAGAACTGATGGCCTTGAGTGGCTACTTTAGAGCAGGACCAACACAGTGATTTACTTCTTCATCAGACCCTTAAAAAAGAAAATATTGCTAGCAATCATAAATGTTAATTGTTTTGCTAATAATAATTCGTGTTTTTTAAATAAAACTTTACGGCTTATGTATTTGTGCCTTTTTGTTGTTTAGACTACATAATTGCATCATATTCATAATTGCATCTAATCACTTGACAGATTATATTTCCATAATAGCAACAAAATAGATTAAATGTAGGTTTCTGTATTAATTTTCAGTCCGACTTAACCACAAAACATTTGACATTTAAAAAATTATAATATACATGATATATATATGATTATTGGCATGGAAAATTGTATACAATTTAAACTGAAATGCATGATCATGGACACTTCCGTAGGACTTTTATAGGAACTTTCTGGGCTTTTTCTTGTTGTGTTGCGTCTGCCTTCGCATCACCACATGCCTTGCGATGACCTTCTGGTGACAAATAAATACTCGTTTTATTTTCCGACAATATGATAGGAAGTCAAGGTATGATTTCTTAGACCGTTTACTGTCGAATCTGTTTCTGACAGAAAAGCACTGCTTATGATGGATGCACTGTTAGCATGTTAGCTTTTATTATATATAATTCAGTGAAGCGGAGTAACTACGGAGTAACAGAACAGATTCAGACAGCACTGCAATAACGGTCCTCATTTATTATTGTTTTAACTCTATTAATTTTTATTATTTTAATATTTTGTTATTATTTGAATTGCAGGAAAAATGGCAGGTATAATCGGACGTCACATCCTTAGTAACTTTGGGGTGAGTGAAACATTTAACCAAAGAAAGGGACTTTGATTTAACCCATCAGTTTATGTTGTTCTCAGTCATATTTTGTTGCACTTTCTATTTTATTTAACTTTTTTTTAACCATACTTTCTGTTACCTTGTAATAATCCTCCAACACCTGACATTTCTTTCCTCCCTAATAACAGGGAATGCAGTGGAGTGGCCTCCTGCAGGTGTCCAGCAAGTTTGCCTGTTTAGGGCAGCGGACAACTCACTGTTCAACACTGTTTACTAGATATCTATATGGACAGCAGCCCCCAAGACATATTGCTGGTTCTGTTCTGGGAGCCCAGTCGTTTCACTGGTCTGCACATAGACTGAAGAAACGTCCTCAGGAAGAGAATCCACCAAGAGAACTTGATTTGGCTCGTTATGACATGAGAGAGCTGAAGAACGCTCCAAAACCAGCCCTCTATCTCGGATTATCTGGTCTCATACCTTTTGTATCCGCTCCTCTGCTTATGGCTGTCACAGAGCTGTATCTTCCTGATGTTGCATTTGCTCAAGTTGCATACGGAGCATCCATAGTTTCCTTTCTTGGTGGGGTACGCTGGGGTTTTGCCTTGCCTGCTGGGAGCCCAGCAAAACCTGACTGGCTCAATTTAGCCAACAGTGTGGTTCCCTCTCTGATTGCGTGGACAGCACTGCTTTTTGGCCATGACATTACACCGTCTGCTGTAATGGTGATAATAGGGCTTGGGATAGCACTGCATTATGACCTGTCCCTCTTGCCCACATATCCAAGCTGGTTTAAAGCATTGAGGACCATCCTCACAGTTGTAGCCTTTTTGTCTTTGATAGGTACTATTGTCATTAAGCAGTATTATCCTGAGAAAAAGTATTTCACTGATAAATGAACTATGTCATCGTCAATTCATTTATATGAAATAAGTCAAAAGTATCATCATTGATAATATACTGTATTCTACATGTTTAAAGGCGATTCTGGCTATTTTTTGGTTTCCATTTGCTTTCTTTAAATAAAATATCAGTGTTGTTTCCTGTTGTTGTAGCCATACAGATATTAAACTACATTAGTGAATTCTCATACTGTATCATTTATACTGTTTGGAGTAAAATATTGTAAAGTAGACCACAGTACTATCATTTAAAATGCTGAAGTGTTTAAAGTTAGATTCTGTATTGTGTTTGAACAGGGAAACTTTCAGTTCTCTGAATTTCTAATTATTTTGATGTGTTGTTTATGTATAAATTTTTTAGGAAAAACGGGAAATCCTATACTAGTTTTAATTTTTAATGCTTTTGCTCATTATTTTACATTGATTCAACTTTACTATAAAACATCACTTTAAAACAAGATCCATCAAAATGTATAAACTATTTTGCTACATGCTTTTTGTTTCCCGATTCATTTTATGACCTATGTAATTTTTCCTGATAGAAACCTAAAAAATATATACTATATCTTATAGCTTAAATTAATGCTTTATCTGTTCAACAATTCAGAAGTTATTAACTTGTAAAATACATTAACTTGCAAATTGTTCTCCGTCACTTGACAAATACATTCCACAACAACCATGGAGAACTTGATGTATAATTTAATTATAAATAAATACTGAAAATAAGAAATTCTCAGATTTGCTGAGACATATCTTTTTCTCAGTACATCTCAATAAAGGACTTTCATTTAATTTGTTCACTTTGTACTTTTTTGTGTTTCAGCCTGTGTTTTTGCACACGGAAAAACACATAACTTTCGTCTGCAGATGGCAGCAAAGACAAAGCCCAAAACCGAGCTGTTCACTTGCCGCTTCTAATCTAAACCAATGGAGGAAACAGCGTTCCCAGATCAGCCCTCTTAGTGTATATGCAAAGCAAGACATACAAACTGTACTCAGATCAGCGCACCAGTGTATACGCATGACTCCCTATATGGACTCTGCTCGAACAGACTGAACTCAGATCAGCACATTCACTTGATCCGAGCTTCAGGAAGCTGTTAGATTTCCTCCCACAAGAACACCAGCGACATGGACCGGTGCTCTGATTAGCACTTATTTTCGCTACCGAGCCGTTTCCCCTCACCGGCCGGGTTGACGTTAGAAGAAGAGTGAGACTGGAGGAGCAAAGCGGAGATTCGTGCCCCGCATGATGTAATGATCCGTGTCAAAAGAGACCTCGCGCTGGAGACATGATGAACAGTTGAGCTCGCGCTGTGGCTCCGCGGCAAACTATCTCATCAGTCAGGCAGTTGATTGGATGAATAATTTGCGTTTTTATGGTTTTGCTGTGGCTGAGATAAGTTCGGGATGCTAAAGTATTAGTTTATAGAGAAGATAAAATCCGCTGGCTGATTTGAAGCTGCGGCAAGCACGTTGGAAACGCCGCGTTATGGTGTACAGTCGTTATAATCTCACATTGACACATACGAGCCCGGCGAGTATATTTACACGTTGTTTTTAAACATTCACTTCATTTTTGTAAACCTGAAAGGCATTTATTTTGCGGATGTTGTCAAACTTTATCAGCGAACAGCTAGCGAGCTAGCGAGTTCCGCCGTTTGACTTGCCGCGCGCTAAAACCTCACAGTTTACGTAAAACTGAAGACAAAATAGTAACGTTAACGTTACTGACTGAAAACTGACGGGCTGTCATGGCAACTCGGGTTGTAACTTAAGGTCGAGAGGGACACAAAAGACACGGTGTCGAACCTGCTCTCACCATTGATTCTGTCTTTGTGTTTGTGGACCGAAGTTGAGGAGAAGTTTGCCCACCATGTATCAGAGCAAGGCTCGTTTCATCAACTAAATTCACCGAACACCGGATTCTGACACCGATATATTACTATTGTAGAGTACTACTCAACCTCCATCCATCAGAATGAAGAGAACTGAGAGCAACAACAAAAGGAAACTCTGCACCTCTGAGCGGGAGAGCAGCACTGAAGGAAAAGACGAGGTGAGTGATCTTTCACTGGAAAGTTGATCCGTTTTAACACTGATACTTTGCATGGTTATTTTAATATGCATGGTAAACATACCACGATTCGAATGCAGACATTAGGTAGTGGTGCATGTGACGCAGCTGCTCTGCAGAATGAGCGCAGTGCATGGATGCAGTCCATTCGCGATGGAGCTGTGCTTAACGTTACAAATCAAGCACATTATGCCATTGAGACTTCTCTTGCGAAGAACCCTTAAGTCACAGGATAATTTGTAGACAGAAGAGACATTCAGAGCAAGAGTGTAAAGGGAGTTTGCTTGTGTGTGCGTTGTGTTTGTTATATAGTGCTCAGTTGATGAGGAGTACTCTGATCTTCTTTATTTTGTTTCATTGATGTAAGACTGGTTTGTTCATTTACATTATATTCCAGATTGGACTTTGAATTTGATTTAAAAACAATACACACCCCAGGACATCAGAGTTTTGAGCGTTTTTGTATTTTGTATAATTATCTTTGTGCATTTGTTTGAGTAAATTCATGGGACTTGCTCAAGTTTATTACCCACATTATGTTTGTTTTGCAAGAGTTTTATTGGCTCCTTGTTTTTGACAGCTTGAGTCTTGTCTTGATCATTCATCAGGTGAGGGCAGGCATTGGGAGGAAATAAGGTGTACTGCTACTTTGAAACAAGGACAAATGGACAAGGGTTTCCTAATTTGGGGCACCAGTGGCAAAGAAAAGAAAGATCTAATGGTTAAGTTAAATTATATTTGTTCATTTGTTATATGCTTTTATCCAAAGTGTAATGTGCAATAATATAATAGAAGTGATTCATCCTATTGAGCCTGTGAAAAAAGATGTGATGCAAGAACATTTTCCAAGATTGTTAAATAGTGAGGTCATAACATAGAACTGACTGCTTTTATTCTGTTACTCTTTTTGTATGCTAACTTTTCGTTATGTGTGTGTGTGTGTATATATATATATATATATATATATATATAAACACATGTTCTTGCATCATACTGTCAAAAAGACTCACACTGTCAAAAACAAGGAGCCAATAAAACTCTTGCAAAACAAACATAATGTGGGTAATAATATAAATATACATCTGCTTATTATTGCTCTTTTGTTGATGTTGCTGATCATTTTTTGGGTGATTTGGATAAGTGTCTGCTAAATGACTAAATGTTAAGCATTTTTTTTTTAAAGTTATCAAACGGTCAACCTTGTGTTCCCTTTGGTATTTTTGCACTTTTTTTGTTTTAATTATTTCTATACCAGTCACATTGTAGTAAGGGGAACTCCGTTGATGTTGCTCAGTGTTTTAAATGATGAGATCATCAGGGAGTGGTGCATTTCAGGTGAGCCATCAGGTTTCTTTTTAAACTGACCAAGTTGGCAGAGTGCAGTGATCATCTTTTTTTTACACTTTTTATGTAAAAATCATGTTTCCATGTCATTTTTTTTGCTTTAAATTAACATTGTTGCATTGCAAGTCATATAGGTTGTCACTTAGAAGACAAGATGTACAGTAAATATGTATGTATGTGTATTTATCATATCAATGCTATTAAAACCTTTTATTTTTAAGTGTATAAGATTTTTGGGGAAAAATATTTTTGTTTATGCATTAATCACCGTGCAGTAACAATTAATTTTCAACGTGGTAGGAAATTAAAATGAGCCCTAAAAGAATATCTCCTCCAATTTTGAGAGAGAGAGAAACAAATCCAGGCTTTAGGTTTATAGAAGTCTGGACATGGATTTTAAATTTGTGATTAAAGTTAATGCATTTAGTTTTAACAAAGAGGGTTTACTACTCAAGTTTTTTTTTATTGCATGAACTCCATTGCACCCTCTTGATTCTCTTTTTTTTGAACACTCACCATGTGCAGTAAAGCATTTTATCCAATCCTATTTTACTATAATTCAGAATTGGAATGCACAGCTTAAGAGGTTTGGCTTGTGTTTCTTCCCAAGCACAGTTTTTTCCCTCTTATAACCTTTCGGTGGTGAGCTAAACATCTGTGGGATAGAGCTTTGTTTTAGGAGTTCCTCTCCCCGGTAGTTGTTGAACCACTTTATTGTAAAAGTTCTTTAACCAACACAGATGGCTTGGTGCAAAAAAGCAGTTACATAAGCAACTCCCAGCCCAAATCAGCTTTTCATCCTTGCATAAATATTCTTGATCATTTGAGAGATGAACTGACAAAGCCAGACTTGGTTGGATAATGAAAAAATGGGTTACAACATGTTGTTGATGTTACTGAAGACTAATTCCCTTTTGGCAATGTAAGCTCTACGCTTAACACTTGCACTGAAATGTGGCCTAATATAAGCAAGTGCTGTACTGTGAGCCTATTTACATTGCTGTTGAGAGCTTTCTGTCTCCCCATCTGCATCGCTGAGGATGTGCCAGATATATCCACCAATTAGTTTTCAGTGTTTTAGGTTAATGTGCTCATCATTTAACGTTATGGAGAGTGCCCTCAAGTGACACAGTCTTGAATACTTCTGTCTTAGTTCATTAGAGAGCATTTAGATTATCCTTTAACTTCTAGCCTTTATGATAGGGTGAATCTATAACTGGAAAATTGCTTCTGTCTATTTAATGATTCAGTGAAGGGTTTCATCTAGAGCTACAATGAAGTAAAAGAAAAAAAGTTGTCAATACTCAACTCATTATGCAGAGGTTTTATTGAACAGTTCATGGCTAACTGATGAAAAGTTTCCACATGGACTTGATTATGAGAAAGTCTTAGTATTGCTATGACAACCAGTGTGTGGATATATTGGATATTAACTGTGCTGTGTGAACAAAACAAATGGATCAGATTTTTTTCTTCTCTGGACATATAAATGACATTGTGACATTCATACCTAAAGATTTTATTTGACAAACCATCCGCTACATTGATCTTAGTAGTACTGATAAATTGTCATTTTTAGGAAGAAATGGAGACTCGCATGAGGCTGGGTAGTGCAGGAAGATGCTGACTCTGAGAAGAAAGTGAGATCATTGTCCCACCGCTGCATGCAGTTAGTCACACAGCAGGAGTGTTTCAGTTCGTCTCACTCTGCTGTGCTCAGCCTTTCTTTCAGAGGTGTTTGTTGGTCTCTGCTCAACTGAATTGGATTATTTAAGACTCCATGAAATTAAGAAAGGAGACTGTGGTCTTTAGTATAGCTCTGTTAACATAATTAGAGACCATCAATATGCTTGTGCACTCTCATAACTTGACAGACAATATGTCTGAAAAGAAATAGTATTACTAAACAATTACAAACTAATTATTTCAGACATTTTATACGTAGTTTGAGATAATACATAAAAAATATGTATTTATTTATTTACTCCACTCCGCTCCTGTAACTACTTTCAGTCATAAGTGAATGACTTCTGATCAGTTCTTTTTTTTTTGGAAATGGTTGAAAGGCAATTTAATTTCCAAAACAATTTTAGCATCAACAAAATTAAACAAAAAACAAAACATAATTGCATGCCTAGTAGTAATGGACTTCTGTCTACTGCAAGGCACTGATAGAAAAGTCTTCAAAGAGAGGTAAATTATGATTTATTGTTTTTTTGTGGGATTAGATGTTGTTTGTAGATAGTCCTTTGAGTTCTTTATCAGATGTGCAAATTAGGCATGAAAACAGTGGTGAATACCAGGTTTTATAGTGCACATGCCTCTGAAGTCATAAATGACAGGAAATTACTGATGCATTTATGAGCCTTGAAATTTTATGGCACAGCTTTAGTATCACTCACTAGTCCAAAACGCATCACAAAACAACTCCCTGTTCTCTGCAGATGTTTAAAATGTTGAATGTGATCAATAAACAAAAGAGCACAATTAGTCTTTGTTCCAGCTGTAGCATATGAATAGAAAATAGTAAAGCATGCAGCGTATCCTAGCTCATAGCGGTGCTGTCTGATCGTGCGATGAGTTTGTTGGTGTTATGACTTGAGCACATATCAATGCACAAGGCTGGGATTGCTGGAGAATAGCATTGTAACACGAGGTAGGTCAGAAGGGGAGAAAGAATGCTACAAGCAGAAGCCTGTGTATGTAGGGAACATGTCAGAGAAACAGCTGTTTTAATGCACTGGAAAGCACTTTGGCTGTTTCACCAGTCACTAGAGAGGGGAGTGGTTCAATGTTTTGTTGTGTAAAGTTCAAAGAGCAGTTACATAGGATCAGATTTTTCCTTAAGGATTTTGAGTGTCTATAGGTCATTGATACCTCATTAATAGGTGTAACAAACCATAGGGCTTTACACACTGCTTAACCCCCACACTGGTTATCTGTATTCTAAACACCGCTTTTAACCCCAGGTAAAGACTCGTTTCACACCTGTAATTTGAAAGCGGTGTTAGCACCGCATTTTACCCGGGGTTTAAACAGCTGGTGTAAACAGCAGCCGGTGAGAAGTTAACGTTAGTCAAGAACTTCAAAAGAAAGAAATTTCAAAAGACGGAAAGTGTGTGAGCTGGAGTGATGAGGAGACTGTCAGTGAATGTGCCGTTTACAATGAAACGCCACCAGTGACCTATGCGTCAAATTTTTTTTTTTTTAACTGGTAGCTTAAATTGCCGTATGTCCAATCAGGTACAGTAACACCGCAAATTAGAACGTAACCCGGGGTTTAGGAATGTGCAGTGTGAAACGTCTGTTAATGAATACCCAGGATTAACCGCTAACCCCAGGTTTAATAAACAGTGTGAAACATGATTACAGATAACCCAGGATTCCGTTTATCCGGGGTTTACGATAACCCTGGGTTAACAATTTCA
>JAUMHR010000099.1:2952650-2969016 GCA_032361145.1 Enteromius fasciolatus | reverse complement strand
CAGGACAGGCAGATGGTGTTTACCCTCAATCCAACTACATGCATGGAGTGGTGTATGTGTGATTTGTGCAAGCAATTTTTTTTTTTTTTTTTTAAGGTGGTGGGCAGGGGCATTTTTGTTACGTGAACCATAACTGATTATGTAAAGTGATTCATCTGATCAGTTTTCATAAGATTTAGTATTCTGCCAACAAGTACCCACAAGGGGCAGATAAGGTGCTGGAAATAGCGTTATTCATTATACCTATATAAGTGAGTAATCCTTTTATCATATCCTAGATGCAAGTCTAAACAATTAGCTGCATTTACATTGAAGGAAGGAACTGAGCCATTTGTTACATAGCAACGTGCATGATTATGTGCAATAGGTATAATTGCGCAAGTTGCTGCTTATATTATAGGAATATAATAGCATTAAATTATCTTTTGGTTGGTTTTGGTTTGTTGCTTGTTGAGATTTTTTTTATGGCACACCTTCAGGGAAGAAAAAGGTTGTTTTGTTTTCGTCCTTTTGGTGCTCAGTCTAAATTGAGATGGCAGTGAGGCTGGAATAAGTCAACAGTGGCATTAACATACTGTGATATTTGCATAAAATTTGCATGTAGGCTGGGGGAAAAGGCAAGGTTGTTCTAGCGATGTAGTTATTCATTCCTGTTTCTTATTTTTTTGTCTATTTTATTGAAGTTGTAGCCTGATGTTCAAATATTATATTAAGATTTAACAGCTGGTCTGCTGTGGAAACCTAAAACTGTGTTTTATCAGCTAAGGAAGAACAGATAAAGAAGCGGATTCCTAGTTGAAGAGCCTTTTGTACAGAGGATACCAGACTTAAATTGTGCAGTGGTTGAATATTTTAAATGGTGATTTGTTTTCCTCTCCCAGGGAATCTGGTCTTTAGTGTGGTTAATGGAGCTTTTATAGGCAGTTGGAGACCCGCATAAGTAGCTTCGGCTCTCGTGAATACACAGTCAATCTTTTGTCACGTAATCTTTTAATGGGAGAGGGAAATCTGTTTCCATCCTTTAAAAATTTTAGCTCGAGCCTATACCTCTTTCTTGATCGATTTGTTTTTGAAAAATGTTACCCAGAGGCAATAGGCTTTAACGGACACAAAGAAGACAAAGGAAAACACCAGACCAGTATGTTCGCTCTTCTCCCTTCATCGAGGTCACAAACAGCCGAAGTGAATGACTATGTACAGGATTAAATATTCAAAAGGCAATTATGAATAATTACTTGAAAGAGACCCTCCACTGTGCTGCCTACCAACCCAAGGTGACGACACTCATGGCAGCAGTAGAGGCTGCTGGGATCTGACTTTTTTGTTACCCACTCTTCTTGTTTTCTTTATCTGGATATGACAGTTGTTTTTGCTTTTTGCTCTGCACCTTCTGTTTCTGTCTTCAGGCTTTTAATCTGATGTTCCTTGCATTTGGCCCATATGCTGATCGTGATCTATGATGCAAATAATTTACCTGGTTTACCTGGAGGGAAAAGGGACCTTTTTAACTATTTTTTTTTTTTCTTTTCTTAATCTCTGACCTAAATTCATCACATCTTGCGGAAAGACAAAACACCAAAAAGTTTATTACAAAGGCTAGCATTGACAGTTTAACTGTCATTCAGATAAACATCAAGCAATTTGTGCTTGTCATTGTTTTGCTTTTCGAAAAACTTTGATTATATTAGACGTACCGAACATTAATCAGTCAGTCTTTACATAACAGTTGGGCTTACATAAAAAGTTTAACAGTTAATGAGAAAGTACTTCATAATGTTGTATCACAGTAATTATTTTCTAATTAAAATTCTTTTCCATCAAGAAATAAATAGTGCTCCTTTGAAAAATGTTTACAATCATGTACATTTCTAACACGGGACTAATAATTATTTACAATAACAATTTGTTACAGTTGATTCTGTATCCACAGGTTAACAGATTTGGCGTTATTAATGCGGGACTTTCTTGACAAACTATTACCTGACACTATATTCAGTTTGCTGCTGTGTCATATTCACTGTGTATGTATATGAGAAATGAAAAATGATTACCAGTGTGCACAAATCTACCAGATTGTTGACTGCATTGTTTATTTTCCTGTATAAATTTTGTAAAAGCAATTTATGGATTTTTGTAAATGCCGTAATAGGTTTACATAATCAAGGTATTGTTATTTTACACATTTAAAAAATAATTTTTCAAATCATTTATTTTATCATTATCAATTTTAGTATATGTAACATAAATTTAATTGTATACATTTTTTTCTATTATTTATGTTTATGTTCTTATCTATAAAAAGACATTTAAAAAAATTCTAAAAATAATAGTAAATAAAAACAATTTAAATTTAAAAAAAAAATGTTTGTATGTGTATATATATATATATATATATATATATATATAACAAAGTGACTTCGTTCAGTCTAAAATCCAGAAGTAAAGATATTTTAACAAATTTCCCATCATTCTTGTCACCACAGGGAGTGATGCTGACTTGCTCTTTCTCTTCAAGGTTACGTATTTAATAGCCAGTGAAGAGACAGACCGACATACATCCTAAACACAGTGTTACGTTTCCTTGATAACTTCACCTGTCGAGCCAGCAGGACACATTCATAATTCATCACTGAAAGTAGACTGGATGTACCTGCTTGTGCCCTGGAGTCAGAACCTGAGGATAGTTACACTTAGCCTATATCTTGCAGAATGCATTTAGGCTAGAACAGTGTTGCAGCATGGTCCTCAAAGAAGTTGTACAGTCAAAAAATCCCAAATGTGTGCTGTCTGTCTTATGTAAGAGCCACATGAGAGAGTGTGTCCTAAACTGGCACAGTTTTTCTAACCAATTGTTATTTATGTACTGGAAAAAGAGAGCAATGTTGCATTTTCATACTAATTTTCTCATTCAGACCTAAGCCTGAAACAATTATGCTGATGCTAAAGCATTGCAAGTACCAATTTTTTGTGGGGAATCAGACCCACTGTGTTTCTAGTGCAACGCTTTTTTATCACACCAATTGCTTTTTTTAGGAATACCACAGCTGTTCTTTTCCTTGGGGTTCTTGTTTAAAGTACTCTTTAAAGTAGAAACCCTTTTTGATGTAACAGACAATCTGATTTATAATTGATGTTTCATTTATGCATCTCTCAAAAAGGCTTTGCCCTTTTCTGGCATGTTCTCATAAAGTTGTCTCCGTATGTTTAAAATGCAAATTAACAGACCTTTTAAGCTGGTTTTGAAAATGCACATGCAACGGTCCCTTTTTCAAAAAATGAGCTTGATTTCTTACTACTTCCTTCTTTTTTCCTCAACATCTCTGCTGTCATCACCTCCTCTTTGCTGAGTTTTTTCTATTTAACATGTTCTTATCCTCGTTTGTCAAAGTTGTGACCTTTTTAAAACTCACACTGGGGCTGGATTCAAAATTTAATTGGTCAGAATATGACATGTTCTAGAGCCGAAATGACAGCTTGCCCTCGTAATTATGAACCGGTTCTGAATACTCTGTTAGTCATTAATATCTGTGCATTTAAACGCAAGCTTATACTGTATGTCTATTTGGAGGTATTTTGCTGAATTAATTTTAACGTGCATAATTGAGATTGTCGATACTTGCAGTTCCTTTCAAATGAGCTGATCCAAATTTTGTTAATTACCCAGGTCTCCACAGGACTCATACAGCCCTTTTGTCTGTCTTCCTCCCCATTGTGAGATTCTGGTTGACTGAGTCCAGATAGCAATTACGATGCATATGAAAAATTAAACGCGTCTGCTTGAGATCAGTGCACATTTGGAGCACAGAGTCAATAAACACAGCACAGCATTACTCCTGGCTTCCGGCAACTCATTTTCTAAAAATAATTGGCTGACGAGGTTTTTCGCTTTGTTTTTGCGAGCTCTCTTGTTCCTGTTTTGCTTATTTCCATGTCTATTCCTCAAGGACTGTGAGCACTGGTGCTGGTGGATGGCTTAAACGAGTCATATTCCTAAAGGAAACCCTTTTCTCTTTATGTTTTGAAGCTAAACAAGAGTGCAAGAGACTTTCATCCTTTGTGCTGTGAATTTGGCTTCATATTTTCTGCAGGTGCCTTAATTAACAATATGGGGATTGAATTTCGTGCTCTTTGGTCCTTATGCCACTGCGTGAGTGTTACTGACAGACTCAGAAATTGACAGGTACAAATAATAAGGCATAAACTTCAACCTGTGTTCACTCTGAAATCCCAGGGGTATGTAGTTTTTACACTTTTTACAAATTTCAAAAGTGTAGTGAAATAGTTTTTGAAAAATACTTTCTTTTTTTTTTTCTTTTTTCATTTCCAGCTTAATATGTGGATATGACTACCGGTCCTACGTAGCAACACTGGTCAAGTGTTTTTTTTGTTTTTTTTTAATAATAATGAATAAATAAAAAATTCCACAAAGTTCCGCAAGATTTTCTTTTGTTTGAATAAATTAATAAATAGTTTTAGTAATAAATGCTTACATTAAATAGATCACTAGTGATAGATACAAATGCATTGTTACAAAAGATTTCAATTTGTAAATGTTTTCTTTTCTTTCTATTCATTAAATAATTAGTTATCACAAAAATAGTAAGCAATATAGCCTCTTTCAGCATTGATATTGTTTCTTGAGAACAATATCAGCAAATTAGCACGATTTCTGAAAGATTATGTGACAATAAACTTAAACTGAATAACATTCAATTTAAAAAAAAAAATGTATGTTGTGATATTATTTCCCAGTATTACACATTTTGGCTCTATTTTAATCAAATATTGGCGGCTTAAAGCGTTAGAGATTCAGTTGAAAACATTTTAAAAGTACTACCAATTACAAACATTTACACAGTATATACATAAACATATTATACAGTCATAATAAGGTTACAATCCCACACCAGCCTGAATATCATATACTCTCTCCTCTGACAAGGCCCTGGGTCGAGGCTTTCTTGTTTTGTCAGTTTTGAAATTAGTTTGAGATGGAAATAGCTATCGTTTCTCTCAAGAGGCTTAACAAGTGCTATGAGCCAGTCTCTCAAAGTATGTTCTTTCCCTCTCTCTGGTGTTGTTGTCATACAGTTCTCATTGTTTTTGCCCATATTAGAACCTTGTTACTTTGAATTCATGCATTTAGAGTATGAGGATCAATTAGCGTGTGGTTCAATTAAAATAAGTGTTGTATAATGTGTTTATGTGCTCTAATAGCATGCTTGATGTGGTTTTTGTGAGAGCTTGATATGAAATGTGTTAGCTGGGTGCTCAGGGAGGCTGTTTAATTGCTGTCAGTGGTGGACTGTATATCTGCCTTAAGGCAAGCACCGATGTCTGGTTCAGCTCACCTGCTGATCTCACAACCCATCTGTTCAAGGATCTGTGTATTTACTGCATGCACAATGTTTTAGACTGTGTACACAATTCATGTTCTTGGGATGAAGGGCTTGACTATATGGTCTGTGTGTCTACTTTCAAAGTATGCAGCTGTCTTGTAAATATGTATAAATCTATTAGCATTTGTTAAACCGACTCTTTGCCTTAGAGGTGGTTTTCCTGCATAAATCAGACAGTGTTGGCAGTTGATTGTCTGTGCCTAAGGCCTTTGGCTTGACGGGGTTGTGTTAACCTTTGGCTGGGTAAATGATATCGCTGTACATGTCTGAACCCACTGGCATTTCTGTTCGTCTGCATCTTTATTGTTGTTTATTGACACTGTGTTTACGTCTCACCTTTTTGTGCAGATGTTGTTTAAATAGTGTAATTTAATGGTTAGCTGATTCTTTGAATCTTAAACAGCTGTTTTGGTAGAAATACAATTTTCTGTCAATTATGTTAAAGGTTGCCTATCGTGAAAATCTGACATTTCCCATGTGTATTGGCTTTAAATGCATCCCTGGTGCATCTACTAACTCCACCAACGTGATGTGTGCCCTCAGAAGATATAAGAAGTTTAATTGAATATGGTTTAAAATGCATGATTTCAGTGTGATGGACATAATAATTAAAACCAAACAGATGATTTTGATTCTGTAACTCCGACTTGTATGAAAGCACATGCACTCCTGCGTTTCATTTATCTTTGTTGGTGCCCGTCTGTGCTCTGGCATCAGGTGCTTATTTGAGGTCAACTCTACCTGAATGCCATTTCACTCATAGATCAGATCTATTTCTTCAGCCAACACTGCCATGGATAAAAGCCACGTGAGGTTGCCGTGGAAACTGTCAGGGCTGTTATGAATGTTGTCTCTTTGTGAATTGATTCACATTTCCATTTTTTTTTCTCTGTTGCTCTTTGTGTCACTCTCAGTTACAATCAGTTGCGATATTTGAGGGTTGAAACTTTATTTATTTAAACTGATTGAATTCTCTGTTTGGCCGCATCCAGCCTTGACTTTATAACAGCGTCTGCATTTACATAGTTCCGGGTAATTGCATCAAAATGGATCTTCATTTTTGTGACCATTGCACAGTATATGAGAAAACATGAGGACAGACTTGCTGTGGCATTCATTCAACAAACACAAGTTGGCTTTATCCAAAATGTACACTGTATGATAATATAATAGTTCTGATAAAATAATTTAAAATGTTTGCTTTGCCTTTTTGATTCTTATTGAACAGAAAAAGCTAAAAAGGTTTCTAATCATACTGCTGACCCTGTTGTTTCCTTGTTTCAGCTGAGACACCCTCATTCATTATTCATTATGGTTTTTGAAGCGTAGATCCAAAAATGGGCTTAAATATACTGAGACAGTGTCCAGCTTCTTCCCTATTTGATCAGATGCTTTCAAACAGGATGTGATGGGCCAGAAAAACAGTTATTGAGTTTGTGCAGCGATTGATTGAGTCAAGTCTGGATCAGCCAGAGAGGAACTGATGTCTCCCTTTTAATTAACCCGCTTGTAGCTTCAGACGATCTGTCAATACAGCCGCCAGCCCTGTGCCTCGTTGAACGTCACTGTAAGACTGTGTAAATAAGCTCACCCCATTGGGACAAATGGTTTGATATTTGTAATCTGCACAATAAGCAGTGCCATTGCATTTGATGTCAATCCCATGTTACTCACTGCTGGTTTAATTTAGCTGTTTGGAAGCAGATCTCTGGTTGATATAATGGTAGAGTTACCTCATGAAAATCTGGTCAATTAACTATACCGTCCAGTGGTGTAGAGTCTCACACATTCGAAGCCGAGATTTCGTACCATTTTTAAGCCCAAAGTCTAACCAAGAAATACAGACATTGAGGCAAACAAGCTCCACTTTCATCCCTCCAGATGCTTATGCACAAACATAATTCTGCTATTAGACTTTTCAGCTGTTAAAAAAAAAAAAAAAGTGCTATGTTCAAAATGTTGCAGTAAGGAATAAAAGCATCTCTGAAGTTTTTCTCTGGAGAACCATGAAAAAGGGGAGATATGTCATAATGACAGAGTTGGTTGTGTTGCTTCAGCTTTGATAATGAGGCAGGAGGATGAAAGAGACCGTCTATCACCAGGCTGCAGTATATTCAGAAACTAATCAGTAATTTTGTGATTGTGTTTTTGTAATTCTAATAGAACATATTTTATGTTGCCTGACTCCTGGGTCAAGAACATTTAACTAAATGTTTTTGCACAGCAGTAGCTGTGAAAACACTTGGTGCTTCTGTATTAACGTTGTATATGTGGGAGTTTTAGTTTGCCCTGTCATTCATCTGTAGATGTGATTTATACTTAGATGCGTTTTAATTAAGAGAGAGCTATTAAGCATCCAATAAAATGACATCACACTTTGTCTTGATTCACTTCTATTGGTTGTCTGTCAGAATAGTTCTTGTGCTAAAAGCCACCTCATTTATCATATTAATGGTGAACCCCCACCAGCTTCCCTTAAATGCAGAACTTCTTGGCTGAAATATCTCACAAGTCATTTTTGCTTTGATGGAAATGTCACATTTTTCAGCTGATGCTTTCTCTTACAACATCTATTAATGTTGCCAAATAATTTGATGTGATTTGTTGATGTATTCATGCTCACCTACAGCAATGCAGCAATCAAACTTAGATTTTTTGAGTTCAATTGAGTTGGCTGTTTGGCATTTCATTCTTTTTTTTATTTTTAGTCGGTGTATAGAATTGATGCCTAGAGAATAATCTATACTCTATTGATTCCTTTGTAGACTCTGTATTATTTGTACATCTGATGTATTACCTCTCTCCTGCTTTCTTCCCTTCCCCGTGATGTTGACCCATCACAGACTTCCCAGTGTGGATATTTGAGCTTTATTGATCTATTCATCCTCTGAGATCCTATTACCTTCTCTTTGTGTGTGTGTGTGTGTGTACGTATATGTGTGTGTGTGTGTGTATTACATTATTATATTATATGTGTATTTTTTTTCTTTTTATTAAAAAAAAAAAAAAAGTCATTAGATAAACTGTTCTCAATCCATCAGTGTCCTACAGGCTGCTATTGACTCGTGCTCTGAGCCATTAATAAATATAGCATTTTCTCTTCTGCTACAAATTTAATGTGGATGCAGTTTCCTGCCAGTGAGGGTTTTCGGCCCTCCAGGCATTCATTTAGAGGTGTTCGTTCTGCTGCCTCTATCTGGCTAGCACCCTGAGACACTGAACTCTCCAGTCGAGAGATGTTTTTTAAGCTCTGAGGGTACACAGTCTTGTGCTTTTGCTTAACTAGAGAGGTCAGCTGTAGAGTTATTGAGGTGAAAGCTCTAGTTATGTTTAAAAAAAAAAAGAGTAAAACAAAAATCAGGGTGTAAATTTAAACTTGAATGTGTTTTGTGTACATATTTGTATATTAAACTCAAAGACATTTTTTTATATACGTTTGTTCTACTTACTTTTACATTAATGTCAATTGGGATAATATACAGTCGAGAAAATGAACAAATAACATCATCGTTGTTTTAAGCCTGAAATCATCTACTTGTAAATTAATAAATAAGATAAGATAGATAAGATTTTTGTAGCTAAATTTGTTGACCAGTTTCTTGTTACACGAATATAGGTGATACCAGTCTAGTTTATTTAAAGAAATAATTCATTTAATAAAAGAAATTAGTATTTGTATCACTTGTTCTATACCCAAACCAATTCTACATCACACACAATGCATTTTTTTTTCTTTACAATCTCCTCGTTGTTGGTTTCGTCACATGTAAGTGAACTCACAGCTGCTACACCGAGGGGTGCGCGCGATGGGAAAACAAGAGCTTGCGCGTGTACTGCAGTACCAGAGACTCGCTGAGGTTTGTCCAAGTCGCTAGATTTGTCACTAGTCGCTTTTTTGGGGAAAATTGTCACCAAGGGGGTCTGAAAAGCCGCTAAACCTAGCAACAAAATCGATAAGTTGCCAACATACTTCTTCCATTGTCAAAGTTAATGTGTATTGCGTGGTTACGTAACGTGCAACGTCATGTGATCTCAACCGCGATTAAGACGATAGACCAAAATCTCTGTCGGTTGACAAATTTCTACCGGTTAATTGTGTCTACCGGTATATCGCCCAGCCCTAATTGAAATTATATCTTCATTTACTCCTTGTAAATGAACCTAGTATCCAAATGACTTTTACTTTCTATCTTTATTCTGTCTAACAAAAAAAAGTGGATGTCAAAATATCATATTTCTGTTCTTCAGTAGAAAGAATGACTTGAGGGTGAGTAATGATAGCATCTTTTTTTTTTTTTTTTTTTTTTTTTTTTTTTTAACTATTTAAGTGTTTAAAGGTGTATTTAAGTGTTAATCCAGAGATTGGAGCATTTCTAGTAAAAAGCAGTATACAGCAAAAACTGTTGTTTATTAATTATTTGTTTGTAAAATCCATCATTACTTCTGTGGCTTGCACTGCTTAAGAGCACATTAAGTTTAACAACTTTGACAGCAGTGCCGGGTAGGATCAGTCACTCAAGGTAGCAAACTCAATTTATCATTAACAAATGGCAGCTGCTATCATTCCCACTGCCTCCATGCATTTGGTAGTCAGCAGGTGAATAAGTTGTCTTTTATTTCATGAGCCGTGATAAATGAGCCTATCTGATGGTGGATGAAATCTGGTATTGATGGTCTGACTGGATGCTTACCAAACCCAAGAACATCCTTGAGGAAAGTGCTTAGCTAGTGATACGACTCCCAATGCGGGTTTGAGTGCAGTAAAACGATCATGTTTTTCAATAGGCACAAGATAGGAAAAATGATGCAACTGACTGAAAACTTGCAAGATGCACTCCGAGCGAATTTAAACTTTGCAGATCAACTCCCTTTGCTTTTAACCTCAGTGTGAACCAAGCAGATGTTACAATAATTATGCGTGGTTAATCTTCAAGAGAAATCACTAGGCTACAGGTGCTCACAGAGGTTCTTCACAAGTCTTTTTAAAATAAATGAAAATTCCGCTAAATAATGTGGTTATTATTTCCTTTTCAACAGAGATGTTGTTTTTTTATTTATCTATCTGTTTGTTTCAGAATCAACTTTTCCAGCGTAGTGGATTCTTTTTAAGAAGTGAGAGCCATGCTACAGGCCTTTATCTCGTAAACATAATAATCTCTGCATTTATGACAATGATTTTTAAAAACAGAATTATCATTTGTAAGTAGTCGTGGAAAAGTAGGTTAAACCTAAATGTTTTTGTGCTGTTTGATAGTGCTTTTACTTGCAACACTTCAGAAATGTCTTCATATTCTTTTTATTATGCATGTTGTATGGTCACCAGCCTTTCTGTCAGCCTTTTCTTTCTTTGTCAATGATTTATTGCATTTTTTTAATAACCTCTGCCATAATTTTTCTTGCTTGCCTGAGGGAGCGGGCTGACAACTTTGGAGCTGAATGACTATACTTTCAGTAGTGATGAGATAAAGTAGAGAGAGAGAGAAAAAAACGTTTATCACAGCAGCTCATATCTTGATGTTCTCTCTGATTCTGGAAAATGCTTGCATCATTGTGGAACTAGAGTAAGCCTGTTTGTTTAGTTGTGCACATGAAGGAAAGAGGTTATTAAATATGAAGCATGTAATATGAGCTTTCAAACAGGCCAGTTTCTGAATTTTGCTTCTTCCCTACTGAACTATTTGAGAGAAATATTATTCTCACCAAGCCTGCGTTTATTTAATCAAAATTGTAACTATTGTGAAAAATTATTGCAATTTAAAAGTTAAGTTAAACTATTTTCTTTTTTTATATATTTTAAAATGTAAAATTTTAAAATTACTCCATTCTTCAACATCAAACTACTAAGAACACAGGGTTCTTTGATGAAAACAAGGTTAAAAGAAACGCGTTTATTTGAAATAATATTTAGTAAAATTATAAACCTTTATTAAAAAAAATACTGACCTCAAACTTTTGAACTCTGTTCAGATATGCAGTATTTCTAAAACATTAATCAAAAACAATTCTGAATTTTCTGTGGACCATGAATCACTGAAGGTTATTTTAAATCTCAAATTTTCCCCCAAGTAGGTTTAAAGGAAATGTTTCTGTAAGGCATATTTTGGCTATTTCATTCGTTTCAGGATTTAACGCAGGAATCAAATGTTTCGACCAGTTCTTCATAAACACTCATGTTAAGTACACACTCATGCACAATTTGCAAAACGCAACTCACTGACTTAAAAAAGATTGCTTGTGTGGGGTTTTTTGGCCTCAAGCTTGCTCAGCACTTCATTATTATGTGCCCCTGACGATGCTGTTTCTTGGAAGCAGCCTGTGCCTGCTCTCCACAGATACCTTGAGACATGACCCTCTCTTTTGAGGCCTCCGTAACATCATCTACTGCAGTCTGATCAGCTTTCTAATCAAAACCTGCCCTTAATGGCCCCTCATCACTATGAAACTTTGTAAGTGGCATTAAATGACATCTGGTTTTGTTTGAACATCTTTGACATTCAAACGTGTGTCTAGATTTAATAGCACCCGATTTCACTTTCCTTTTTGCATTTTACCTACAGCTCAAGTTCTAATTTACCTGTTTGCTTTTAAACGAAGCTAACGACCTGTTTGTAATGTCTTTTTAAATGAGAGTTTTAATTTACTAAATGTTAATGAAGAGCCTTCAAGTTGATGCCTGTGTTTTCATCATTAATTTATGGTTTAGTTCTCATAGGCACATCCAATTATAACCCTGGCGGCTCTGGAATAAGATTTGATTTTACAGAAATGTTTTCCTGTAGCTAGATGTTGCAACAAATTATTTTTTGCTTCCTCCTTTCCCCCGGGTAGGTCTAAATGTTTTTGTTTGCAGTATCTATCACAGATTTTTAATGGTGCACTAGATTAATGGCATCCATTTCTGCTGTCAGGTTTGCTTTTAGCCCTCTCTGACTCCCTCATTACGTGCCCAGCGAATGGCACAGGAACATCACTCCGTGAGAAATGTAGTCCACAAACACCCTGACCTGTTTACAAGTAATTTAAAATGTGGCAGAAAAATTGCATTGATTGCATTGTGTATGTGCGCATGCATTGCATTTGATACGAGTGGGCTGTTCTGGTAATATGCTATTTCAACACACCTGTAGCGTCAGATATTGATGCTGATGTTTTGTAGATGCTGATGTCATATACTTGTGCTCTGAGCATGCAACCTTAAGAATACATACTATTAGTCAGTCTTATGACATCTTCAGATCAATAATAGTGAACGTGCTGTCTGTTTTTCTAGAATCATGCATAGATCAATACGGTTTTCTGCGGTGTCCCTCAGGACTGAAGCACAGAATGTGATTTGTGGGGGGTCTCGTTTGAAACAGGAGCAGTGTCTGTGGAGCGTATGCTAGGTCAGGACTATCTTATTACATGAACGGTCTGAGTATTTGTCATGCGTCAGCTTTTCATTGCATGAAGGGCCTCCCAGGTGCAGGTCATCGAGTTTAACTATGCCAGACTCATATTGGTAATGTAATACAGTTATTTGAAGCCTTACAGGATGTTGCAGTAAAGCGGGTTCATTAGTAATGTACATTTACAGCATCCAATTCATTTAAATCCTCCTTCTAGACACTAACAAGGCAATATGAGTCTTCTGCCTCAGTGTTGAACTAAGTAAAATGTGGTTTGTTCAAGAAAACCAAAGCATTACTTCTCAGGGAAATTAGTGGGAAAAGGTTTCTTTTTTTTACTGCGACTAAATAATCTTTTGAGATCTTATTGCTTTTGGTTTAGGAGTTGTCTTTCCTAATACATGCAATTTCTAAATGCATACGTTTGAATCAAAGATGAAAAAGAAAGCAGTATAAATGTAAATAAAACAGTAGTGTTTTCATGCAACATATTATTCTAAAATATGCAGGCAAATTCCTGGATGAAACCCCAGCTGTTAAGTGGTTTATAAAGGATCTCTATAACATGTTTACAGTATGAATTGACTTACACTACCCAGTACATTATATTATATAAGTATTCATGTTGATTTAGATTCATAAATCAGTTTGTACTATGCTAATATCAGCTTCTTGACCCAGTGTTTCACACCATCCTTCAGACATTCCTTAGGATATTTATAAGGAATGGAGGCTGCCTCCAATAGCAGATGCCTCATTCTCACACCTTTGTGTGAGAACATTTCAGTTACTGGGTAACTACACATGAGATAGCACCTCATTTTTCAGAAAAGAGTCGTCATTGATGAGACTTATAGCAATGGGCTATGTTAGCTCTCCGGTTCTTGACTTCACCACTGACTCTTGAACTTAGATGTTATAAATTAGACTTATAAATTAGAAAGTTTAGAAATTTTACTGTATGTAAACGTAAGCATAAAGGGTGCAATGATGTCACGCTGGCGGCTTTATCTTGCTTGTTTAGCTGGACAATTGATTTAAAGCAGATTTATGGAATTTATATTTAGGAATGTGTGCATGGACCATTGAAGGTATGTAGAAAAGGGAATAGATCTTTCAGAGATATAGAATTATTTGTTAATGAAAAGTCACCCATTATTATTTTTATTTTTTTTTGTTAATCACTGAATCATAATTGCAGGGCCACATAGACATAGAGTATTAAATGTTAGAATTGGTGTTTGTATTTTCAGTATTTGATTCTTAACTATATTTGGGTTCTGGCTTGGTCCGTTTATGTCCATGTGTATCAACATAAGCGCTTTGAAAATATTCCGTGGAAAAACATTTATATCACATGACATTTTACATGAGTTTCATCATATTTGCATAGAAATTTGGTTGTGGAATCACAAGGACAGGCAAAGTTTGGTTTTTAAAAAGACCAAAATTTAATATGCGATCAGTTATAAATAAGTAGAAATGTCAGAAATGCAGTTATCTTTCTCTGTGGAAAATATATCCAGAGATTCATTTATGTAGAAGTCAGGAAGCATGTGTAACTGCATTCCTTTTCTTTTTTTATTTGTTGTTTAGAATGAATCATACTGAACTGACATTCGTAGTAATTACAAAACAGAATTTACAAATGTACAAATTACAAAGCTAATTATTATTTTTCAGTATTTTTAACAAAACTGCTTGTAAAAGAAGAGTTTATGTCTGTTCATTGTTTTCACAATGTGTCCATTCCACTAACTCTGACCCTACATTCGTAAAGTTACTGGGGTTTTGCGTGTGATCTTGCTTCAAAGGCATGTGCACACGCATCCAAATACATCATTTGCTTTTCCTCTGGTACTCACCTGATCATATAACGACTCTCTGTCCGCACTTCACTGTGTGCGTGGGAGGAAAGAGCTTCTCTCTCTGCTCTACACACGCATTTTCGTCTATGCCCGTGTTTGTTATCTTGCCTGTTCTGTTTCTTCTATGATGTCAGAAGCAGGGAGAGAAAGAAAGAGGAGAGGTGGGTGATTAATACACACATTTACTGTATGTATGGCAGTGGCAATGGCAGTGTTCTGCTTATGGACGATAATCCCTCTTGCTTTTGTTCCTGCAGTCCCTTGAGATGAACAGAGCCGCTGCTAATGCATCACTGTACTGAAGAAAAGCCCTGCGCAATCTCATTAGACTGTCATTATTACATATACTGGTATTTGACTCACTTATTTTCCTTGTACAAAACACATACGCCTTATTTAGACAAGAGAGAGAGAGGCGTAAAGAATAGGACATTTTGTGCTTGTTGAAGCAGTATTGAATAGCAAGAAGAGAAAATGTGTATTTTTTTTTTTGTGCATGTGTATTTTTTATGTTTTGAGGTAAAGCAGAACATTGTGAGCAGAATGGCACAGAAGGGAGTGAAGGGGTGGGGCCTTTTTGCTCCCCCATTCATATTATGCAAATAGCTCTGAGTCTGTGTGTGTCTGATTGGCTGGCTGGATGTGTTGCTGGCTGATAGGACAGATAAAGCAGCATTCAGCAGTGAGGCGCTGGGAAGAGGAGGAGGAGAGCATACAAGGAACAAGAGAGCGAGAAACGGAAGATACAGAAGGCTTCTATGTACAGCACAAGCAAAGAAAAGGAATACAGCCATTTTATTCCTTTAACCACCTGCATGTGTGCTGATAGAAGGCAGTAAAAGCGGAAGATTTAAATGACAAGACTGAATTGTGACTCAGCCATTGCAGCCCCTCCGGCAGGCAGCCCATTCACAAACAGCGGAGCGCTTGGACAGGGGAGAAGATGAGAAGATTCTGAGTGACACTCTTCCTGCATGGAATTTTCATCTTGGCCCCCGATCTCAACTGTTTTTGGGAGACCGTTCTTGGCTGTAGTCCAGTTCATCAGGCTGAGCTGAGGAAGCTGAATAAAGAAGGGGAGATATGCGAAGAAAAAGCAGACAAGCAATCAGCGTGAGTGCAACGTCTGTTTGCACCTGCCACTAAAAAGACAGCTCTGCCAGCACAGCTTTTGTCGTTTGCTTGCTTCCTGGGCGAATGAGAGACGGAGGCCTCTCAGCCGAGGGGAATGGAATCCAGCCATGCGGCTCTGACTAGAGTTGTTGTTTGCCTTGTGCTGTCAGTGGGCAGCCAGTGCCTGCATTCTCCTGCTGCTGCTACTGACTGTTTCTAGATTATCTCACGAGTGTAGGCTGCAAATATTCTCTGCTTGCTTGCACCCTTCCACTTTTAGCCACCCTTGGGCTGAAGCAAGTGATAAACAACTCACTTGATCACTTGAATGAACCTACTAGTTAAGTGGATGCACTGGGGGGGTTAAACTTTACAGCTTAATGCAGTCTGTTACACCTTTAGACTGATTCTGCATCTCTGGAGGACTGCGCTGGCCTGAATATTTTTCTATTTTCATCCCCCGAGGTGCCGCTTTCATCATTAACTGTCCTCAGTTTTTGCAGAGGCTGTAGTTTCCATAGAAATTAAGATATCTGGGAATCTCTGGAGACTGAGTGTGTCGGAGTGAGGTAAAGGAGAGGCACAGGAAAAGAACTTG
>JAUMHR010000099.1:2931960-2950050 GCA_032361145.1 Enteromius fasciolatus | reverse complement strand
AGTTCATAGAATGAGTAAAGGCAGGTGAGCGAATACTTTTGGTAATATAGTGTATATATATATATATATATATATAATTGTAGCTACAGTATTCTGACTTTTCCTCAAATTGCATAGTACAAATTTGCAATTCTGCCTTAAATTGCCATTTTATATGGTATAAACTTGCGAACTATAAGGTTTATAAAGTTTCACACAAATTTGAGTTTACATCATGAAATACTGGATTTATAACTTGTAATTTTATATCTCAAAATGCTTAGAAATAAATGTCAGAATTGTGAGTTTGTATTATGTACTAAAGACAGAATTGTCTTATAAAAAGAATAAAAAGTCACAATTATCAAAATATGTAGGTGTCAATGTTTCATACTTGGAGTTGGGAACGTGTTCAAATATATTTGTGTGTTTTTCTTCCTCTATTTCTATTATACTTTCTAAAATAAGTGAACTTTTTTGTAACATAATAAATCACATGTGAATAGCTGTCATTTCCAGTACGATCCTGAACAGGACATCTACTTCAATTAAATCCATTTGGCTTAAAACTATAATGAGAATCTTTTTACAAGGTCATTTCTCAAAAACATGATGATTTTTGGAGCTGCAAGGACATTTCTGTGTCCGTCAGAGAAAAGTAATTACATTCACTAATTATCATCTGTCTAAATGCTGAATGTTATTGCGCCGCAGGAGGTTCAGTTTGATTCTTTGCACACAATAAATTCTTTACTTAATAAAAGAAGAGGATTGCTCTAAGGCATTTTCTTTTTTTCATTTTCCCTTGTCTTTTCTCTCTACTTAACTCAGCTGGAGAAATATTCTCGATGTGACTGTTAATGCAGCTCCCTTCGGCTGTGAATCAATCTCTGTCAGAGTTAACCTTTACGGCAGCCTTGGTCGGATAGTAATTTTTGATTGAAATGGCTCTCAAATAAGTTGAAGATTTGACTAGAATGTTTTTCCAGCTTATTGTTAGTGACATGCCTGTAGATGAGCCAACCTTGTGTGTTGGCACATTTCTCAACAACACCCTGGAGGTTGATCAGATGCGTTATGGTTGGCATGTTTTTTATCAGGAGGTCTAATATGGAGCACAAGCCTTCGATTGATGACTTATAGCATTACCTCATCCTCGAGGTCACATGACCAGCTTACCTTTACTAACAGGAGTGACTCATGGGGTCCCAGCTGCATCTGTAATCGGTGTCCATGTCTGAAACGCGCTCATACTGTGCTGTGCATATCAGTATTCCCCTGTGGAGCGTTTCTGATTGAAGATCCTACTTTGACTTGAATGAAGTTGGATGTTTTAGAAAATACAGGTGCTCCAGTCTGTCATCCACATTAGATTACAGGTATAGGCCACCAAACAACATCTGCTAAAAGGCAGAGGGACATTAGTTTTGAAAATATATTAGTTAAAAAAAAAAAATAGAAAATCTTTTCTCCGCTTTTATTTGTTTCTGTATTTTCTTCCTAAGCCCTGGACGCTCACCCATTTCATTTGACCATGAGATCGTCATGATGAACCATGTCTACAAGGAGCGTTTCCCTAAGGTGAGGTCTAAAATTGATGAACTTGCACAACACAAGGATATAGGGTAGTCTCATTTTCACACTGTGAGACGGTGCCTTTTTGTCATGTTGCATTGCCAGAGCATGGATACACATATTGACAGTAAAAGAGAAAGTAAAGTAAAAGAGAAAAAGTCATATTAATCAATATACATATTAATTTTGCAGTTTAATATTATCTCTCTCTCTCTGTGTATATATGTATAATAACACATTAATTAATATACATATTAAAAAATCAATAAACACAATGTTTAACATTTAATTAAAATAAAACCCTTCTGTCCAACAGGCTACTGCGCAAATGGAGGAACGTCTGGCTGATTTCATATCCTCCTCAGCTCCTGACAAAGTCATGCCCTTAGCTGATGGTGTCCTGAGCTTCATCCACCACCAGGTCATAGAATTGGCTAGGGACTGTCTCGACAAATCCCGTGAGGGTCTCATCACCTCCCGATACTTCTACGAACTACAGGAGAACCTTGAGAAGCTACACCAAGATGTGAGTATGCAAAGTTGTGAAAAGTATGTTGTCAGCAAGGGTATTGACTCCTTGTCATGCCAGGTCTTTCTTGTGGATGCCCTAAACATAAATCCATGCCTGCCAAAATGGTGATGTCATCACATCAGGACGGAGTTCATCTAAATAGCTCTGCCTCATATGAATTAGTTTCCCTGACAATCGTTCGTTCTTCTGTTGGGTCTGTGGTCACCTGTCACATCTGCATTAGTCAGGATACAGGTCGCTGATGTCTTGATTAGCTCAGTCACAGTGCCTCAGGGGCAGCGTTATGACTCCCAAAGGTCCCATACCCATTCCACAAATCATGTATGTGTTGGAATGTACCAGAGTGTGTGTTTGTTGTGTAGTGTTGGAAAATGGGGGGGGGTGCAGGACCTTCCTGATTTTAATTTCACACTCCAGTAACCACCACTGGTGACGGATGAGTATTCCAGGCACCCAAGAGGAGGGTGCGGGGTGGGAGAGAGAGAAAGGGAGGGAGTGAGAATGGAAGGGAGGGATCAGGTCGGGTTTCCCCCTCTTTCGGTTGGTTCTCCGTAACCATCCCGTACCTGCCAGAATCGAAATGTGCACGTCGTGATCTCATGCAGTCATCGCACCATCACCGCAGCCGTACTTGGCATTCAGGCGAGTAGGGATGACATCATCCAGCCCGTGCTAATTGGCTGATTTAGTTTGGGAGCCGATGGTGACAGGTGGGCCAGACGGGGATGGCGGTATAAACCGCATCTTCAGCAGGTGCGCTCAGAAAAGCATTCACGATTTCTCCATTTAACACTTCCTCGCGCGCTGAGAGGATGTCCTGCGTTTCATGGCAGAGGCGGCTGGAGGAAGAGGAGGTTCTTCAGCAGATTTTAGAGCGCTGGGAGCAAAGCGCGGTCAGAAACCATGTGGATCTAACAGTTGAGTTCCTGATTGTTTTTACTTTGCAGAGTTGCATCGAGTCAAGGTCCTAGTCTGATAGCTGCTGTTTTATGCTGTAGAATTGTGGATACACCTGTGGTATGACTATTTAAAACTCAAAACACGGACTAGAATATTTTGTACCTGATACCTGCTATTGTTTACTTTAATCAAATTGTGAACAGTAGAAAGTTGTTGAAACATTTGTTATATTAAATGACTATTCTTAAATCACAGAATTCAATTATTAACAATAACTGGGTCATACCAACTAGATACTGATACTAGGTACTGATTTTGATAATATGATTGTGATTTAAACTATTTTATATTGAACAAATGTGCACAGTTAAATAACTGCCAATTTATATTTAATGTTGATAAATATAATAAATTAATACAATAAATTAACAAACAATCATTAGTATTGGCTCATAACTAATGTGGTACAGGTATATCATGCATCCCTGATTCTTGTTATATGATGTTTCAGTAACAGCTCCATTCATCTTCTCTGGTTTCTCTTCCATAAGGTCTTTGTCCTTGTTTATAGGCTTTATTTATTAAACTGGACATTTGTCTTAAGGTCATACCTTTTTTAATGACCAGTCTGTATCATTCAGTCTCCCATGGATGCGTCATTAAAAACCACAGGAGCCAATCTCAAGGCCGGGTCATTTAAGTGACCTGGCTGTCACCATGATGTCTGGCCCTAGAAGAATCCTGAGAGTCTTCTGTTGACCTTATGCACACTTGACCTTATTGACCATAAGTATAGCTTAGTAAGAGTATTTCATTTGATCTAGCTTAAGGTATGCTAAACCAAATTCCTCCCTTATCCTATATCTCTCACTGCTGTTACTTCAGTCTGTCTGTAGTGTATTTACTCAGTGCTGAGACCTTTTATTATACCAGTGTGTGATTCACTGGCGGTTTCATTACCTGTATAAATTATTCAGAAGCTGATTAGACATCCCCTGAGGTGGCTGTGCTGTCTGTCAGAGATAGCTCTATTACTGTCAGCTGGCTGTTTAACCATCTACTCTGAACGGCTCTACTCTATCCTATTGATGAACTCTCTCCTTTCTGCTGCTTTACACTCTTCCTTTTTATGTACTCTCTTTGTACACCTCATTCAAACTATATCTTATTATAGTGCTTTGAGTGTCAAAAATCTCCAATGATATTGCTTCCGACTCGTTCATCACCGTGCAGAAGCAGAAGGTCAAGTTAAAAGAATTCCATCATAGAATATAATAATCCACCCAGTGTGCTATAATTTTTCCTCTCTCTGTTTGTTGCTAGGCTCATGAGCGTTCAGAAAGTGGGGAGGTGACATTTGTCACCCAGCTGGTTAAAAAGCTGATGATAATCATCGCCCGACCCGCCCGTCTGCTGGAGTGTTTGGTAAGCACTGATAAAGTAAAGGACTCTAATCTCTACATTATTTGTTCTGAGGCTTCATAGCAAACTGCTTTTTCATAGTTAATGAAGCACAGACTTAGTACCATATTAAAAATGAAATGCTTGAGGAAATGTGCATTTTGATTCAAGACCACAAAAGGCACAGTGATTTGTCAGATTTGCTGTACTTTAAAAAAATTAAAAATAAAATCTTGCCAGACATTATAGAAACACATGTAAATACAAAAGCTCTCTACCACAAAAAGCAACAGGGCTCCGTGTCTGTGGCCACATGTGTATTTTGAGTAATCTGGTGCATTCAGTAATTTGACAACACACAATACAGCTCAGCACTGATGTAGGACCAGCAGCTGAGAGAGCAATGAGCTGTTAACCTGTTCTGCTTCATGTGTGCACAATGCATCCCAAATACCTCAGTGTGGCAGCTGGAGACACACCTGCCTCAATAAGCACACACAAAAAAATCCTTAAAAAAAAAAGAATGCTCATTAATTGTTTGTTTGGCTCTTATTTTCTTTCTGTTCTTTAATTTTAATATTTTGTTGAAATACTGTATATGTACAATTGCTTTTTGTGTATTTGTGTAAATAAGAAGACACATTAACCTGTTACAAAATGTTGATGAAGTCCTAGGAATATAATGATATAAAATATTTGCCTGGAATCAGGATTTTAGAAACAAGCAATACTGTTAGTTTATCATAATTAAAACATTTAGTTCTAAAGTTTTAGATGAATTATCTATTCCAGACAGCATAAGCAAAGATGTATTTGCAAAATGTATTTTCCAGTACCTTAATGTATTTATAGAGTAACTTTTCTAGAATAAATTAAATGCTTGGGGATTGAGTGGGACTGAATTGATATCAGATTTAAATATTCATCTCATGTAAGCCTAATTCTCCCTATGTGTATTGTAGGAGTTTGATCCAGAAGAGTTCTACCACCTGTTAGAGGCTGCTGAAGGTCATGCTAAAGAAGGTCAGGGCATCAAGTCTGACATCCCTCGGTACATCATCAGCCAGCTGGGCCTCACTAGGGACCCCCTTGAGGGTACGAATGTTACTCGAAGTGGCCGCAAAAGAATTTGAACACTAGGGTACACTTAAAAATTGTATGTGATGGAAAGAAGAAAAAAATCAAGACAGTGTGGCAGAAACAAATGCTACTTGGTTTAGTATATTGTTATCTAAGAAACTGACAGATTTTTAAGTGTTGTATAAGTGTCCAAAAGCTTTAAAGGATCGTATGAAACAACGATGTTATTAGGTTTATTGTATTAAATCAGGAACTACAAGGACATTTATTTATGTTGTTTTTTAATGACATTTGGTTTGCCTTTTTTTTTGCTTTGCTTTTGCTTTTTACTTTCTCTAGAAATGGCCCAGCTGAGCAGCTATGATAGCGGTAACCCTGAAACACCAGAGACCGAGACCGATTCCACAGACGTGAGTAATAGAAGTTGAGTTTTTGATAGAACTGCAGTTTTCAATGACTCTATTGACTCTGGGTAATAACATTCCAATAAGACCAAGTGCTTGTGTTTATATGCAGAGTCGAGGAGCCACTGTACAACCACTCCAGCCTCAGCCTCAACCCAAAACTAAAACTCCACGTGAGGAAGACTTTGAGACCATTAAACTCATCAGTAATGGAGCCTATGGGTAAGACAGTAAGATTTCACTACTGCAGCAGTGACCAAAAATCACTAAGACCTTTGAAATTTTTAATTATCTACTTGGCTTCTACCATTTTTCCATAATAATCATACAGTAAGAAAACCATTACAAGCTCAATAGTAATACATTCCTCTCTTCTCTCAGGGCTGTGTTTCTGGTGAGGCATAAGGAGACCCGTCAGCGGTTTGCCATGAAGAAGATCAACAAGCAGAATCTGATTCTACGAAACCAGATCCAGCAGGCCTTTGTGGAAAGAGACATCCTGACATTTGCAGAGAACCCTTTTGTTGTCAGCATGTTCTGCTCTTTTGAGACCAGGAGACATCTTTGCATGGTTATGGAGTATGTGGAGGGTAAGAAACACCCTTTGCTGAGGGTGGCTGTGTTCATGGAGGAGTTCAGTATAGGATACACCACAGAGTGATGCTGTAGTTGAAAGTATTTGTGTGTGTCTGAAGGTGGGGACTGTGCCACTTTGCTAAAGCACATTGGGGCTCTGCCTGTGGACATGGCACGCATGTACTTTGCTGAGACTGTTCTAGCACTGGAATACCTTCACAATTACGGCATCGTGCACAGGGATCTCAAACCTGACAAGTAAGCACATGTAACACCACAGTGTTTGTAATTGACTTTCTGACATGATTTAAGAGGTTTTTATTTATTCTTTAAATTCAGTCTCACTTTCTAAGAATATAAAAACATGCTTGTTAAGTTGCAACAGATAGTTGTTTATGGTTTACAAGGCTTTTTAGATAAATGGATTTCCTTTTCTTTTTCACTGATGTAATAATAAAGAATGGCCTGTTTTTTTTTTCCAACAGTCTCCTGATTACATCAATGGGACACATCAAACTTACAGATTTCGGCCTGTCCAAGATTGGTTTAATGAGCTTAACAACCAATCTATATGAGGGACACATTGAAAAAGACACCCGAGAATTTCTGGACAAACAGGTACAGACTTTGCATTTTGTCTATTGTGTTGTTATATTGATTTATTAAAAGGAAACTATGGAACTATGTCTCAAAATTCATTCATTCTCTATCCATCAGGTTTGTGGTACTCCAGAATACATAGCGCCTGAGGTCATTCTTAGGCAGGGCTATGGAAAGCCAGTGGACTGGTGGGCCATGGGAGTCATCTTGTATGAGTTTCTTGTGGGATGTGCTCCCTTCTTTGGGGATACACCTGAGGAACTGTTTGGACAAGTCATCAGCGGTTAGTGTCATATATAGAAGAAAAAGAAAACTCAAGTATATATATCTAACACTATATAAATGTTTTATTCGTATGGTATATGAAGTCATTTACCATTATTAGTCTTTCATAATCAGTGTAAGCTGCTTCAATTGACTTCAATTGGAAAATTTACTACGCTCTTGAATTCAAGCTGTCATGTGTCATCTAAGAAATCAAAATACTCTGAAATCAAAATACTCTAAACCTAATTCTGTTGTTGTTGAGAGTACTTTCAGAAATATGATTCTGTATGTGTGGTTCAATAGATGAGATAATCTGGCCAGAAGGTGATGAAGCTTTGCCTCTAGATGCTCAAGATCTCATCTCCAAACTACTGCGGCAAAATCCTCTGGAGCGTCTGGGAACAGGTCCTCTATCACACAAACTCACACTTACTTTCACAGATTCAGACTTCTTCTTGATTTCCTCAAGTCTTTGAAGATTGACTTGATGGATCTGCTGAGATTATTGGTGCATGATTAAACCTGAACACTGAAGACTTTTTTTAAAACTGTCCTATATCTCTGAGAAATTTTCTCTCTCCCTGTCTCACAGGGAGTGCATTTGAGGTGAAACAGCACCGTTTCTTTACTGATCTGGACTGGAACAGTCTCCTGAGGCAGAAAGCAGAGTTCATTCCTCAGCTGGAGTCAGAGGATGACACTAGCTACTTTGACAGTATGTATTCAGGCTGCAGAGATCTTAGAGAAATTTATAACAAGGCACTTTATTCTCTACCTGCAATACAGATACACACCACATGGGCTAACATTTTCTAAAACACTATTTGAAATTTATTTCTAAAACCCTATAGCACGCTCAGATCGGTATCATCACGTGGACTCGGAGGAAGAGGACGACACAAATGATGATGACCATCTGGAGATCCGTCAGTTCTCCTCCTGTTCACCACGATTCAGCAAGGTGTGAAGGAACACAAGCCAACATTTTCAGTGTTGCTTTTTCTTCTCTTTCCCTTTTTAACTTAATCTGTCTTCTCCTCTCCATCTCTACCTCTCGGTCTGGCTTTTTCAGGTATATAGTAGTATGGAGCGTCTTTCCTTGCATGAGGAGAAGCGCACTCCTCCTCCCACTAAGCGCAGTCTAAGTGAAGAGGGAGGAGAGCGTATCGATAGTCTCAGTGGACTAAAGTCTCGAGACCGGAGCTGGCTAGTGGGCTCACCTGAGATGTGAGTGAAAAACATGAATGATTATGAACATTTTATAGATTTCAAAGTCATGTATTTTTGGAAAATATATTTATTGTTTGTTCAACGTGGTGTAATGAACTGGACATTCGGTCTTTTGTAGCCTAAGGAAGCGACTCTCTGTTTCCGAGTCATCTCACACTGAGAGCGACTCCAGCCCACCTCTAACTGTACGTCGGCGCTGCTGCTCAGCCATCATCGAAATGCCTAGATTTGCCATTTCCAGTGAAGAGGATGGTGGTGTGGGGGGCAGGAAGACCCCTGTGAGGGGCCCTCGTGGGGAAGATCTGCCTCAGGTCATACCAGAGCTCCCTGTGGAGAGAGAGCTAAGGCTGGATGAATCACCTACCACACCAGGCTCCACTTCCAGCCAGTTCAGCCAATCCACAGTTACACGTTAGTCTTGACATATTCTGGGGGCTACTATGTGTTAGTCAAACATTTACAAAAATGTATTGGATTTATGATTTCAAATAACAATCTGCAATTCTGATTGGTTGCTATTTTCTGTAGTCGTATCTCTGCTAATTGTTTGTTTGTGTAATTTCAGCTGTTAGTTGTGGTGACGTGTTGGATCGAGCTTCTCGCTACAGTGCGGAAGGATCTGAAAGCTCCACTCCTAAGGCCATCAGTGATTTGGCAGCTCGTAGAGCTCGCCACAGACTGCTGTCAGGAGATGCAGAGAAACACACATCACGCCCACTTAACAAAGTTATCAAGTCAGCTTCAGCGACTACCCTCTCACTTATGATCCCTGCTGGTAAGTCAGCAGTCACAATAAACTTTGTGATTTTGCTATGCAAAAATTGTTTAACCTTAAACAACAGGAAGACGTATGATGATAGGTTAACAATCCTAATTCTTCTGCTATCCATATGATTTGTTGATAGAAATATTGTACCAGGGCCAACATGGGACATGTCTTACTAGTCATTAGATTGTATTGGCTGTCTCTATTTAAATATATATATGTGGTGGACTGTCACACTTAATAACTGCAACACAATTAAATTTTTTTTGTCTTTCAGATCACCACGGTGCCTCTCCTCTGGCTAGTCCCATGTCCCCACACTCTCTTTCGTCTAACCCCTCGTCACGTGACTCCTCGCCCAGCCGAGACCTGTCCCCAGCCGTCTCCAGTGTCAAACCTGCCATAGTCATCCACAGAGCCGGCAAGAAATACGGTTTCACCCTGCGTGCCATCAGGGTTTACATGGGAGACACAGACATTTATACTGTGCACCACATGGTCTGGGTGAGTATTGCAGATTTTTTTTTATTCTTCATGATGCCGTTAGACTGCACCAATTTGTGGTTTTGAGTGCTCTAATATGATTTTGCAGCACGTGGAGGATGGAGGACCTGCTCACGATGCTGGACTGAGAGAGGGAGATCTCATCACACATGTGAATGGAGAGCCTGTCCATGGACTTGTGCATACAGAAGTTGTAGAGCTCATTCTCAAGGTACATTGGTAGCCCTAATCTGATGAGCGTTGTGTTCCTTTACAAATGACTGATTTTTAGATTAATTTCTTTTTATGTTGCAGAGTGGAAGTAAGGTGTCCATTTCTGCTACGCCCTTTGAGAATACGTCTATTAAAGTTGGCCCTGCACGCAAAACCAGCCACAAGTCCAAAATGGCTCGCCGCAACAAAAGAACCAAAACTAGAGAAGGTCAAGACAGGTGAAGTCTAACTTTTATTGTTCCATCAAATCCAAAGTTTTTCTCATTTCAGTTCCTTAGGCTTACATTTGCTGTCCCATTAATAATTTTTTATATGTATATCCATTACAGTAAGAAGAAAAACTCCCTGTTTCGTAAGATCACCAAGCAAGCAACGCTTCTCCACACCAGTCGTAGCCTGTCCTCTCTGAACCGCTCAGTCTCGTCAGGTGAAAGTGTGCCAGGGTCTCCCACGCATATGTCCCCTCGTTCACCCACACAGGGTTGTCGTTCCACACCCGACTCTGCCCACTCAGGTGAAACTCCATACAAACTAATGCCAATATGATTTTGTTACACGTAATGCCATGTCAAATCATATACTAATTTAATTTATCATTGTTATCTACATACAATATAGTAACTAATTCCCCATTATGAAATCAATATCCTGTCTTAAGTAATTCATCCTCATAGTTAATCTTTAACCTTAAACTCTCTCTTTCTCTAATGCAGTTGGTGGGAACTCATCCCAAAGTAGCTCACCTAGCTCCAGTGTGCCAAACTCTCCTGCCAGTTCTGGTCAGATCAGACCCAGCTCCTTGCATGGTCTGGCTCCCAAACTACAGCGCCAGTACCGCTCCCCCCGCCGGAAGTCAGCAGGCAATATCCCCTTATCTCCTCTGGCTCGTACACCATCGCCCACACCTCAGAGCACCTCCCCACAGCGTTCTCCTTCACCCCTGCCAAGCCACGCACTCATCACTTCTTCCATAGGCCAGTCTTTCCCTGTCAAACTCCACTCTTCACCTCCGTTAGTAAGACAGATATCCCGCCCAAAGAGTGCAGACCCTCCTCGCTCTCCTTTGCTCAAACGTGTCCAATCAGCTGAGAAGCTTGCAGCCTCTCTTTCTTCTTCATCCTCCTCTCCTTCTCCATCCTCTGCTGCTGATAAAAAGCTGCCAGTTGGTGCCAGCCGCAAACACAGTCTTGATACCTCACATTCAGATTTTAAAAAAGAGATGCTGCAGCGAGACCCCAGTCTACAGAGCCTGCAGGAGTCAGCCAGTGAGACTCTAATGGGGGGAAGAGTGTCTCCTGCAGAAAAGGGAAGCCTGCAGAAAAGTTCAGTTCGTAAACTGGGCAGGCAAGAAGGTCCTGAGTCTGGAACTGGAACTCTTGGACTTGTTCCTGGGAAGAGTAAACTGAAAGACAAGCTGTCAGCCATACGCCAAGACCGAGCTGAGCGTCGTGAGTCTCTTCAAAAGCAGGATGCCATCCACGAGGTGGACTCATCAGAAGATGAAACCGATGAAGGGTCAGAAGATAGCCAAGATGGACGTAGGACAAGCTATGTTCCTCCAAGCCATGTCTTGAGGCCTACTACTGTAATGGCCTCTCCCCATACCATCAGGATGGGACCAGCAGCTCCACCAACACTGGGACTGTTGCCCTCAACGGTTGCACCCTCAGGCTTACCTCAGCCCAGCAGAGGAATGCAGATACAAAGCCAAAGCACCACTCAATCTCAGACACAAACTTCAGCATCAGTGCAAAGTACAACCAAGCCCCCAGAACAGAATCCTACAACATCTATTGTGGCCCAAGGCTCCAGTTCAACACTAGCTAAAGAGTCAAAAGAGAAAGAGTCAAAGGCACAGGACTCTCAATCCAGTGTTAGGCCTTCTCCACCTCAACCCAGCCCTCTGCCCAGTACCTTTTCCACCCATGGTAGCGCCTTTACCTCTGTCAGCAAAGACCCATTTGTCAAACCTACCACACCTCCATTGGATCCTCGGAGGACCCCCAAGACTTCTGAGCCCAGGTCAAAAACCAGTGGTAAAATGGATCCTAGCACTGCTTCTGGAGTGACCAGGGATGTCCCTGTTGCTACCACACCAACTGGAGGTATCACCAAGGAGATGAAGGAGGCTGACAATCGCAGACAGGCTGCAGCTACTGCTGCTGCTACTGCAGCTGCTGTGGCCTCTCCATCCACTGCCTCTGAGAGTGGAATGGACAAAGTTGTGTCTCAACTGGCCACTGTGGCTAAGAGTGTGCTTGGCCCTGTCAAACTCAACATCCCAGGTACTAAAGAGGCTTCGGAGCGGACAAAGGACCAGCGTCCCCAGACAGATCCCTCCCACCCAAAGATAAAAGAATGTCGTCTGGAGCGTCCTGATTCTCCTGACCGCTCAAATCCATCTGCTGCTTCCGGCTCCCAGTCTCCACGGCTGACTGAATCTCCCTCTAAACAAACATCATCCAAATCTGAGCCAGCCTCAACTTCTCGGAGACCTTTAGAGGTCCCAGGGACTTCCAAAAGGCCAACTCCTCCAAACTCCCAAGCTGGGGAAGAACATCAGGATAGACCAGGAACTCTGAGAAGTGGCACCACACCAAGGCCTAGGTCTGAAGCACAATCTCAGGCCCAAGCAAAGCCTAGTTCCACTACTTTACGAGACAAATCCAACAAGACAACGTAGCAGCCTTGCGGAAAGACCTATTTTCTCCAGCTTTAATTTAACTTGCCTATAACAGATAAATACACATTGTAACACAAAGCAGTGTTTTGTGTCAATATCCCTGTGAAATGACAAGACTGAGGAAGAGATGGAGGTGTTTACAGATGATCTCAACAGTTCAATTTCAGAATGTTTCATGATCTGCCATTTACTCAATAACTGAGGCTTCACAATTGTTAGTTTTCCTTGTTCCTATTTTTTGAGTATTTTCCTCAGCAGTTAGAAAACCTGGAAAATTGCTTGGGTCTGGGCCCTGACAGACAGAAACCATGTCCACTTACAGTATATTACCTCTTCATATTATCTTTATAATACTTTTAAGAATCTTCTCTTGTAGTAGGTATAGTTGTGCCTTAAAGCAACACCTCAGCATTTTACTTGTATTTCTTTCTGCCTTTTCATCATATGAAGACATATTGCAGCAATAAGAGTAGCGTATCCCGAGCAGTTTTCAAAAACACACAAAGTTGATTTCATCACACCTGTAGTATATAAAGAAAAACCAAACTGCTTTTTCCATCTTTCTCACTTGCACTTGTGTCAGCTTTCAATAGTGTCGAACAGCTGTGAGATGTCTATGAAAATTCAGCCCGTTTCCCTTTGGCACAACCGTCACTAATATTGTATATGGTAACTGAAATTTGGATATATCCTGGGGGAGAATGATGGCCATTAACTGCATGAATTACCTCTTTACATGTTACTCAATGTTTCTAAGAAATAAACATGTTTTTAGAAATTATTTGGAATTATTCTGTATAATGAACCATGTGGTCTTTGGCCATCATTCAGATCCCAGTAAAGTTATGTCAAGCTACGTTTTAGCTAAAGACATTACTTGTAACTTGCACATCATTATGTCTAGATTTTGTTTGGTTTTGTCAATTTCAAACGGACCATTTTATTTCTTGTTCTTCAGCTTGCCTGTTTTATTTTCTCTCATTTTAATATCTGGACCAATTAGCTGTTGTCTCTGTGTATTTGTTTGCTTTTTTGTTTTCTTATTTCAGCAGACTTGTCTCTGGTGTGTGTGTGTGTGTGTGTGTGTGTGCGCGCGTGTGCCTGTGTACAGAAGCATGTTTGAGTGTTTGTTTGTGTGGGTTCTTATATAATGCATATTTAAAAAAGTCTGTTATTTGTTAGTTTTATGCTCTAGACAATGGGAGTGTGTTTTTGACTGGTGTCCTATCTTTGCCATATCAGCTCTGTCTGATTCATCCCTTTGTCATACCAGGTAAAGATGTATTTGCACAAACCCTTTTTTATTTTTTGTGTCAATAATATGAAAACCAATAAATACAGTATCCAGTTAGATCCCAGTTGGGGTCTTGAGGGGTTTGACCAGTAAGTGAGACTGTGGTACGTTGTCATATTATCTTGACATAATGTTAACACCCAAATGTATTTAAAGGTTAACCTGTGGAACTTTAATGTTTTAACCACATTTTACATTTATAATTGAAACCACTTGTCTGTGTTATGTTTCCACTCAGTTTTGCCATTTTGTTTCTCAATATTCAACACTTGCCCCTAGTATAAAAAGTCTAGTTGCTTAGAGCAAGTCAATCATTAAAGTAAAGGCTACTTCCAACAGACTCCCTCTTTTGACCTTGCCCTACCTTTAGTTGGTCTTTATAACTGATTGTGATTGAGTCACATGATGATGGTATGTACAGTTACACTATAACCTTTTTCATGTTTTGTCCATATAAAATGTGAACAGATGTCTTGCACATTTACGCTTCTATAAGGAATGGAGCTGTTGATCGCATTGCAGCCTGAAGCTTAATTCCTGACAAACCTAATTAATCTGGGCACCATGATCAGTGAAAAATGCACTTGTGGTGAGAATGGCATTTGGATAAAGTTGGAAATGCATCTGTGAGCAGTCAGGTCTATTAGAGTGTTTGACCTCTTGGGTCTAGAGATCATCGATTGATCATACACACTAGTGGTCAAGACGTACATACACAGTTAAGAACAACGCTCAACCATTATGTCCAAAAGTGATGAACTGAATCGGGTTCCGAAGTTATCATTCTCAAACCCAAACTTGAAACTCCATTTAAACGAAATTGGGAGGGCTTATAGAAACTGCCCTTAAATGTTTACATGTGTTTCGAGAGATCATTTGTAAATGGCACAGTAGTGCATTATGTCTAAATAATGTGTTATATGTGTAGTGCGAGTGCTCAGGCACATTTTGTAGCTTAGATGATGGCAGACCACTAGTGAATTTTTTCTGAATTTGAGTTTTTACAGAGTGTAAAGACATTAAGCAACTCTTGCATTCACTCGATAAGCCTAGTATCTAGTTTTTCACAATTTTTTTTACATGTAGTCTCTGAAGACCTGCTTTACATTCTGCCCATTGTGCTCTTAACAAAAAAGGAAAACAGTGTGTAAATGTTAAATTCATCTCTGCTCCCTTTTCTAAAGTCGTGAGCTGCCTTGGGCTGTAAAAGTGAACGCTAACTGCCTTCTCCTGTACGTGATGGGGATGATGATGATGGTTGGGCTATTTGTTGAGGTGAGGTATGGTGTCAGAAAGCCTGCGGTGGTCATCCATCAATGTCCCGCAGCCACATGCCACCACGCACGCACTAGTGAAATGTAATCTCACACACCGGCTAGAGCAAATTTAGCCTCCACCTCTCACCTGTGGTGTAGCTTGGCTGTATACGACCGAGAGAAAAAAAAAATCTTTGGAGAACAACTTACATCTGCCATAGACACGCATATAGACTCAATGTCCAACCACTGCCCTCTCCTAATGTCTGCGTGCGTTTGTGTTTGACCCAAATGGCAGCACAGATCAGATGGTTTACTTTTATGTAAATATTTTTAAGTCTGTTGTTCTGAGTGTCTTTAATATAAAAAGAATTAAAGTTATTTGGTGTGCAATGGCCACTGCCTTAGACATGACGCATAGATGGAATGGGACAATGACTAGAAATTGTGTGCATTTCAAGACCTGACGCTTGGTAACAAGGGAGTCAATGGTGATACAGTTGTGTTATGGATTTAGGGCACTGTCTATGTGCTTTGTCCAAGACGAATGGAGACAATGTGGTTGTACAGACACAAGTGAATAGAAGTGGGCAAAGAAAAAAAAATCTGCTAGAGTTAAACCAGTGCAATATCTTACAATTTTCTATTGTGGTAAGACGCATGTTTGTTGTTAATCCTACCTTATGAATAATAAAGATTTTTTAAGTAACTCAGCATGTGGCTTGTGTTTATTCATGCGAGACATTAAGTTGGAGCTACAAAACAGATGTTTCTAAGAGCAAATGAATAATAGTGCTGCATTCAACAGAATGCTACCATATTAAAAATTAGTGGCGTTTTCCATGATGCAGTTTAATCTGTTTAATGTTGCATAGGAAGCAAGTTTTAAATAAAGAGCGTTGAAAATTTCACTCTCCGCTCATTTCCCCTTACTTTAGGCATGTTAAATGGATCCCTAATGGACAGCTATTTAAGTATTTGCTCATCCACCTGTCATGAGCTTGTTTCAGGAAATTCATTGCCTTAATGAATGCAGAAGACAGTCGGAGCAAGATGTAAACAGCATGTTAACAGCAATAGCATGCCAACGCTATGCATTGACAAGACAAAGTAATGAAGTCCATGTGTGTTTTCTCCGGCCTCTCAGATGGGCTGAGCGTATGTTTGAGAGCTGTTATGCCCTGAGGGCAAATACAAAGGGGTCAAAGGTTAGCTGGCTTGCTTAAAAGGCGCCCGCCATAGGGGATAATTGGACTCTGTCTTGCCTTCATTCAATTGTTTCCCATCAGCAGGCCTATTAAGAAAGTATACATTGTGAAAATGTGCACACTTAAACCTGCTCTATGGGCCCCCTCGCTTACCATGTCCCCACGGCACGCGAACCTCTAGAGAATGAAGATTCTCCGATGACCCAATGTGTCTCTTCCTCTCGACCCTCCCCCCTCTGACAGGAAGCTGGTGCCACTGATGGATTGCTGGCTGAGTCTGTCTCTGACACCCGCTCTACATGACCGGGTAAATTCATTCCATTCCTGCCTCTCTCTACACAGCCGCCCATCCCAGCATCCACTGCCTGACAGCCAGCCTAATGGGGGGACCAGGCCAAATGGATTTCAGAAGAAAAGCGAAGGGGGGCAGAGCCTCAGGGGGGCAATAATTCTCCCCTATTTCAGAATTTATTTTCCCCAATCCTCTCACTTTTTTTTCCCCTTCCAAGTTTTCTCGAAGAAATGGAAAGGAAGGAACAGTTTCACTGCCTATTGATTCAATTTAAATGTGACAAGTCTGCACGCAGGTATATGAATCATTGTATCTTATTTACGAGCATGAACCACATGTTGAACGTTAACCTTCCAAACTGACTCGGGTGCACTAGATAATAGGATACATAATAAATGCTTTCATCAGTTTGATCTGATATTAGATGTTAGCAATTAGTTTTACCTGCTTATAGTATGGCATAGAAGAATGGCAGGTGGAAGCTGCATTATAGGCTAATTGCTCTCTGTGGTACCACGCGCCACGTTTAATGAGCCTTATTCTGTGTGATGAATGTGCACACACACCCGTAACCTGTACAGTGTGCAGACTTGATGTTGCCTGCCAGGCAAATAGTGTGAAAGTTCAGTTGCTGAGAGCAATAAATTAGCCCGTGGAGAAGAGAAATAGAGTGGGGATATGGGATTTCAGCTCGCCTAATACTGCATGCCAACAAAATGGTGAAAGAAAGGATCTGAAAGGCTGTGGATGCTGGTAGCAAGTAAGAAACTGTGAGTGAACTGTGGCTGGTAGGTCATTAGGAAGGCCTGGACCTGACAGAAACTAAGTATATTGCAGACTGTTAACGTGAATGATTTGATAGTTAGGCTATATAAGGATATAAGTACACTCAACTCTTTCATTAATTACTCACACAGGTACAGGGGTTGTTTCAAACCCATAAGAACTTTGTTCATCTTTGGAACTCAAATTAAGATATTTTTAATGGAATCTGAGCTCTCTGGCCGTCCGTATACAGCAACGAAATTACCACAGAAATGTAGCAAGGACATCAGTAAAGCAGGCTAATGCATGTGACATAAGGGGTTCAACCGTAATTTTACGAAGCAACGAGAATAATTTTTGTGCGAAAAGAAAATAATAACCAGTTCAGCTATTCTTCTGCCCCAGCATCTTTTGTATATCCTGGATCAAAGTTACTGTCCAAAATATATAGACTTAATCCAATCCCTACCCTTAAACCTTAGCCTACCCATATTTTATCTTAAAATCAATGGAAATGATAGCTGATTAACAATTTATGATTAATGACAGCTGATTTAGGGTGTAC
>JAUMHR010000099.1:2906927-2920435 GCA_032361145.1 Enteromius fasciolatus | reverse complement strand
TCAACATAAACCAATCAGTCTGTCATTCAGTCTTAAGTCTGACATGATTCGAGAGCAATGGTGGGTCAACAAAAGAACTATTTTTATGTTTACGTCTTCTTCAAATATTATAAACTTGCTTTATTTAAATATATCTGATAATGGAGCATTTTTAAACTAATGATGATAGCTATAATGTTAATAAGCTAAAGGTAGGAATGCACTGCATGACACTTACCCTGATTTTGCACTTGTTGGTGTTGAGTCAAGAGTCAGTCTATATTTTGTGCCTATTTTAGAACACATTTTGACTTCACTTGTTATGTGCATGTTCAGAATGACCTAAAAAGTGTGTGATCTTCATTTATTTAGTGTATGCTCCCCAGTTCGTCCTCTGTAATAAGTCAGTGAACAATGTTCAGATTTTAAAAGTTGCACAGTGTATTCCAGCCTTAGTTTTAAATCAGAATCACCAAACTTTAAAGCGTGAGAATTTGATGCGACAATACAGTATAGTGGTATGTGTTAGTGTGGATGCTAAAATATTTATTGTCATAGTGATCTTTATAGCTATAGTTCTTGATGTGAATGGGCCTTTTTTGCCAAAAGGTGTCAAATGCAGGTGTCCAAGTATTATTGGTGAATGCAAAAGTAGATGTCTGTTTGTTTGTTTTTTTCACTTTAACATTTGACTATGATAGCAATAACAGTCCATAAACCTACCAAGTGCAAATACCTCCCTAAATATTACACAAATAGATTTCAATGTAACTGGATTGGATTTCTATTGTAGGGTTAAATATTTGGGTGTCAGCCAAGACTGTGAGCCAAGAAGCTCCTACAAAGCAACAGATCACACAGAGTTGAAAAACTCCCATCTTTGTGAATAGTAAATTAATGCTGCACATTTCTATACTTACATTTAGCAAGACATCCCTTAACATGTTTTTTTTTTTTCTATTTAGATCCTCTAGCTCCATAATCCTCCATATAATAGAATGGAAATCTAAATAGGCTAATTTCCCTCTCCTCTCCAAGTCTAATCGGTTTCATCCCACTTCCATACAGTGTGCCTTATAGTTTACCCTTGCACAAAATCTGATTTCCATGTAATCTTTCTAGAAGCATCTTTCTTTTTCCATTTCCGACATTATGCCATGCGTGATGGCATTCCATCAAAGCATCATTTGCTTTAAAAAAGCAGTAATAATTATCACAGGAAGGGACGGATTTTTAAAGAAAAGAAGTTGAAGGTAATATGCCTGTCACACTCTATTTGCTTAGATATGTGTCCATTATCAAAAGCTGGCAGTTAAACTGCTAAAACATTCAGACAATTCCCGAAGCTCCATGAGAGCAAACGGGAAATGATAAAATGAAAATTATTCTCACGTGGAAAAATAAGCGTTGACGGGAAGGAGTATTGAGCGTTTCATGTTCAGCTGTCAGCCAGCTGAGCTGGATTTGAGTCGTCCTGACAGGCGTGATTGTGTCTGACAGAACATATCAGGTTTCAGAGATGGTTATGGCACCAACTGTGAATTAACATGCTGACACCAACCCATTCATTAACCCAAATGTGTTCTGGAGCTTAGACCTTTTTGATATCCGATTGGATGCATATCATTCTGCTTGGAGACATTGCATTGAATAAACCTCTTCTATGTACATCCCAGAGTTAAATAACCCAACCGTGGTGTTGCACTTGGATCTTGATACATCAGAAGACACATAATGACTACCAATTGTGTGTCCATCATTACCCCAGGAAACCCATGCCATGGTTATGTGTCAGACCTACTGTCAGCGAAGAGTCCTGGAAGTGACATAAATGAGCAGTCGAGCACCTAATCCTGCAGGCTTGTGGCCATTAAGGGCACCCTTTAGTTTTCTATTGAGCCATTGCCATTGTTGAATGACCTACCTCTATGGAAGAACACACATAACTCAGGTACACTCTGGCAATAATGGGAAATCCATGCAGGGCCTCTTATCGTACAGCGTAATGGTGAGAATAAAAGGTCATGGGAAAATGCCTAAAATAAAGGAGCCAAATACACATGACTATAACTGATACACGCCTGTGGTCATAATGCTTTTATATGAACTAGAGCTTACAGCAAAGTAACCTGAGCAAGAGGTATGATGCTGTTTCTTGAACTAAAATATTGAACTAATCTGTGTTTAGCACTATGTCACACAGTATCAGACTACAGGGTTTTTTTTGAGAGGCACAAAAGACTATAACCTACAGCAGCTGGTCACATTACTGACTTTGTTACATTTGATATGCACATTTCATGTTCTTAATTCATTTCTTTAGAGTTTTTGTTTGTTTGTTTTCAATCTATTTATTATTATTATTATTATTATTGAGAGGATCTGTTGATTGATAACAAGAAGAATTCACTTAGCCTACCTTACTTTTCGCAGACTTTCTTTGTCGCTGTTGTTTCATTCGCTCCCATCGGATGCCATCTTTGTGTGCTTTCGGGGGTTGACAGTGACACTGAAACATAACGTTGTAGTCACTTTGACCATTGTTTCGGCAAAATATAGCCATTTCACACTATTCGTAATTTGCGCGATTGGGAAGATTTGTCATCACGTGATTCGCCGCGCGGAGCATCAGAAAGCAGCTTGGTTAAAAGAGACGTATTAGTGAGCTTTCACGTTACACCGCGTTACACAGTAAAGAAATCCTGTGTGAAAGAATGAAAACAAGTTAAAGTATAGCTATGGTGTGCTAACATGTTGCCTACATGCAAAAAGTGGCATAAAATAGAATGACTTCGTTACATCAGCAGGTTAATGTTACACAGAGTTAGTGTATTGTTTGGCAACCTGATAAGCATTACTGTGGGACTACATTGCTCGGCGGATGGGTAATTTGTTATCATTAAATGATATTTGCTGTGTGTTAATTTCTGAAACCTTGCCAGGTATTGCCAAAAGCATTCTGCATGTGTCTAACAACTAGACACACAACTAAGTTGCTGTAAAACATAGCTTTTTGGGTTTTGCTGCTTTATTTTGTGCAGTTAATCTAGAGAGGCAGATAACTTTTTGTCTTGTTACAACATAGACAGTGGTGTATAATGCAGTGGTGCAGAGAAGCAACAGATATCTTAGGTGGGAAATTTGGCCTTGCTCACCTTATGTTTACAACTCTGATGACAGGGTGACTACATTATTCTATTTAGGAATTAGTATATCACAATTAATGCATTTGTGGATGTAAAATGTGTAAAATGTTTTTAACAGCTTGCAGGCATGTGTTTGGCGGCTGCAGGGATATGGGTGACAGTGAACGAAGATTCCTTTATGAAAGTTCTGCCACCCTTTACTGATGATTTCAAGACACATGTCAATGTAGGAATCTTCTGCATCACTATTGGAGCGGTTATGACTCTGCTTGGACTGATGGGGTGCTGTGGAGCTCAGAAAGAGAGCAAATGCCTTCTTATAATGGTAAATCTCATTCATTTTCTTACATAATATCAACTCAAGTGCAATTTGAATAACAGTTTGTATGTTCAAGTTTTGCTAATATGTTCACTCTCTTTGATTTTCTCTGTGCTATCAGTTCTTCTCCATCATCTTGATCATTTGCATTGCTGAGACAGCAGCGGCAATAGTAGCCCTGGTCTATTCCTCATACGTGAGTCTCGCTCTAAACCACTGACCTCTCTGCCAATCCTCCCCATCCCCCCACACACTCTTTGTCTCTCTTTTCATTTTAGCTGCATGTAAATTCCCATCATACTCTGGCCATCATTAAATTAGGGGGTTTGAAATGGCTCCAGCACATTCAGCCACTTAATAACTCCCAGATTGCCTCAGGCGCTATGCCAGCACTCTCACTTTGAGCAATTTATCGCACTACAATATTGACGTTTAGGCATTTTATATGCAAAACAGGCGATTTACATACAGAGCTTCACCCATTTAGTGAAATGTATAATAATTACAACAACTTTCAATGAGTTATGGAGGGTATGTTAAGAGAATAATGCCATTTAATTAAAAACACAAAGGCCTTTTAGGGCAAATTAAAAAATTGAATTACTTTTAACAGACAGCAATCTCATTTAATGCATATGAATAGATAACCTTATATTAAAAAATGTATATATATATATATATATATATATGTGTGTGTGTGTGTGTGTGCATATATTACTGCTGTCAAATGATTAATTGTGATTAATAGCATTCCAAAAAAATAAATAAATAAAAATTGTTTATATAATATATGTGTATTTGTTATGTGTACACATACACACATACAGTACATATTTTGAAAACATTTACATGTATATATTTATATTCATATAATACATATTTTTCTTAAATATATACATGCATGTGTGTGTATAAATATACACAAACACATATATTGTGTAAACAAAAAACTTTATTTTGGATGTGATTTGAACAGCACTAACACACACACATACAGTATATATATATGTGTGTGTTTGTGTGTGTGTGGGTATTGTTTTTTTATATATGTAAGTAATATTAAATTAAACAATTATGCATTATTTAAAACTTCTTAACATATAATATGCTCAATTAGTTGAGTTTTGAATTTGACTTTAACTATATCAGTTCAACGTCAGATATCCCTGCCTGCATTGTATCACAAGAAGCACAGAATTATGCTGGATAACATGATTATCAGGTTTTACACAATTAACTATACCATAAAAAAAAACAGAAAATTGTAGTTCAGTTTCACTTTCACAAAAAATACTGTATAAAGCTCTTCTGAATCACACTGTCTGTTTGTGGTGTTTGGTAATTGTGGTTCGACTCCATTGAGATTTAAAAAGGTCTTCTAGGTATTTATGCAGGTTGTTCATAAAACATCATTTATATAGCTATCTGGATGAAACGCAGTACTTCATCAACAAGCCAGAGCGGTTAATGCTACTGGGGAATCACTAGAAAGGAAAATTGCAGAACATTCCTGTGAATTATAGATTGACTAAATCGTTCAGAGGAACATTAAGCATGCAAATACCCATTTAATGTGCTGTTTGTCACCATCACACTTTTATCCATTCATTTATTTATTATCCTGACAGAAGAAATTGGTGTTTTAATAATTCATGTGCAGGTCTATGAGCAGCTGCCCTTTTGTAGTTTTGATAAGAAATAGGCTTCACAAAGTCATAACAATCTCCCAGTATAAATATGAACAGCATTACATGTTTACTTTAATATGTAAAATTGTTACAGAATAAGACAAACCGTTGAGGACAGATTGCGTTTTTAATGTTCAATTGGTCACAGCAGTTTACTGTGTGATCCAAAATGTAATCACTCCCATTTCAAGAACATTTCCATTCCATTGTGTTGATGCGGTGTCGTTTGGCAATAACATTTCCACTCTTTAAATTAAAGATAGTTATTACGATAAGTAAACGCACACACATTTACATTCTTATGTTGTACTACTTTCAGTTGATGTTTATAAATGGCATTCTGTGTCGTACACACTAGTCTCAGATCAGCAATTAGCAATCGCTCCCTTGCCTTACAGTGCTTTGTCCTGTCTAGATTGTGAGGGAATTCCTCCGGACATTGATGGATTAGCTTGCGTGTAATAACTCTACTGATCTGTGTAGCTTCCACTGCTTCGTAGGTGGGAGGGGGAGCACTTTTAATTGTGTTTTGTCTGCACATCCCCACAGGCATGCTGTGCTGAAGACTACTCTTGCTGACCCCACCTTTCCCAGCAAACACACACACACACACACACACACACACGTAACACTTAGGAACAAAGTCCTGAAACTCATCTGGGTTTATTAATCAAATTCCAAATAACAAGTAAGAAAGTAAAAAGAGAGAGAAAGACTGAAAATGCAAGCAACACAAAGATGACTTACTGTATGCAGCCACAGTGCATTCACATACACTATTTTTCCATATATCACGCATTCAGTTCTATACTAAAGAATAAGCATGCTGTATTTATAATTATGGAACAGTGTTCTTTATGCATCAAAGCTTACAGGATATTAAAACTGAATTTTGTGCAAATGCGCTCAATTCAGTATTATAGCACACTTCCTGAACTTTTTGGAATATATATCTGTGATATTTCACTTTTTGAGCTTTGATGACCATTCAGTTTTAAAATACAAAGACCTAAATTCATAATTAAATGATTGGGTAAATGAAAAGCATGATTTGATTTATTAAAAGTATTAATGGCGTAAGCATTTAAATTAAAATAAAATAATGTCCTAGTAATTAGCAAGTGCTTAATGCTTTCATTTTGAGCAATACATCTATACAGTTTTTATTTATCTTTATTTATTTAAAACTATATTAACTATTAATTGTTAGTGCATATTGGCCTAGGTCTAATAGATACTAAATAACAACTTTTGAGTTTAATAATGTTAGTAGATTAAAATAATATTAATTTATATTAATACAGTCTTTTGAAAGATGGCCTAGTTAGTTCATAACCAATTTAGTTAATGCTAACAAATGAAACCCTTGTGTTCACAAAAAATAGTAAAATAATGCAACTTTGACAGCCCTAATATTCATTAATTTCTTATATATTTTTCAAACTGGATTAGAAATGAATTCAAATCAATATATGAGGAAATAACCTAAGGATTATTACTAGTAAGAATTGCAGAAAAATTACTTCACTGCTTTGTTTCATTTATAGCCATGATAAATGTCTTTGCAATTTGCCTCGCGGGGACACAATGGAGAATTTAATCGAAAATTGTAAACTAGATGTTTATCTGCTACTTTTTATTCCTTTCTGAATTCCCTGTTTATCTGTGATGTTTTTAGACTGAGATCATTCTAAAAACGTGGGCCACACCTGGACTGAAGATGCAGTATGGGAAAGACAAAATCCTCACAGACTTGTGGAACTCAACCATGACAACAGTAAGCCACAGCCAGCCGAATACATGCATACATGAGTATTGATCTGTGCCCCAGGTTTTTCAGTACAGGTCAAACTAAATTAATCCATCATGTCAAATTTCCTGGCTAAAAGTGCCTTTAAAACCAGTACAGGGTGGTTGACAGTAAATGTGAAAATGAACTTACTAAACAGGCTGCCAAGAGTTTGACAGGCTAATGAAAACCCTTCAAAAGCTCTACAGATCAATACTAATACTGCATACTATAGGAACATATGTAGATATGTTAGCTCTACAAAGCTATATTTCTGAAAATACTATATGCAACTGTTCTTATTTTTCATTGGGTAATAGTTGCAGTGCTGTGGCTTCAGTAACTACACAGATTTCTCTGGATCCTACTACTATGAACAGAATGGGGCTCTTTACCCTCCTACCTGTTGTGCAGGTCTTGAGCTCTTCCCCTGTGATGACGACAATGCAGCTTTCAGTAATATGGTGGTAAGAAACATAAAAAAACTTTCACACTACTATCAAATAATTCCACTGTAAAAGCTAGCGAAAGTTTGGACATGTTTAAATTTGTTGCAGCAGCTTGCAGGTTTTTGGAAATTAATCCTTGTATTCTAAGTTTCAGCTGGTTTGTGAAATGTCACATTAGCTACTTGGTAATATTCTTTTCTACATGTAAAAAAACCCAAAACACACAAACTGCTAAAAATGCAACTGTGTTTTATGAAAGAAATAATTACATACCATTTAGGCTACTACTGAACGATTATGGATCATGTTGAAAGATTATGGGTCTTCAATGATCTCTGGTTCCTATTTGGAATAATAAAGTTGCCGACTCATTTAATTATGATACGGCACAATTATTTTTAAGAAATACACCAGCCATAAATGCCATATGATCGATGCTGCATTCAAATGCACCAAGAAATATACCTTCAAGTCATGCATTCAAGTCAGAGAAATAAAACAGTAGTATCCAGATAAATATGTTTAAATTTGAAATGATATATAAAATAGGACTGAAATATGTACCATGTAAATGAAATCGGTTATGTCATTTACGTTTATCTCTAGGGGTGGAGTTTAGGGTGAACCTTCATGCTTGCTTTTTATACGTCATACGAATTTAGACAAAATCGTCACCTCATAAAATAGTTATGTTTTCTTGTGGGATGAGTTTGGTGTTTCTACATTGCTTAAAACTGGCTGGAAGGAACCTTGCAAATACATGTGAACTAGCAGTCATTAGAGTACTGTATTGTGGACTGTTTGCTTAATATCTTCTAACACTTTATTTTGAAGGGTCCACAACATACAGACTATCAGATGCTTTGCAAGTATATGTTAACTTATTCTACTAACCCTAAACCTACCCTAACAGTCTGTTCTAAGAGTTAGTAGACATGTAGTCGCAAATTAATACGAATTAGATGATATGTAGTTAACATGTAGTTACAAAGGAAATGTGACTTAGTAATTCTTTTGTAACTCAGTTTAGGGGCACACACGTACTCTTACCAGTTCTGGTCAGAAGTATATGATAGAAATAGTAAAAGTAGAAGTATGCAATCCCAATTGAAAATTCCCAAAACATGAAAATTATGCCTTGAGAGCTCTGATTGGCTGAAGGCACCATAATGAACTATAATTAGCGTCCACTTACCCTTTTTCCCCCCAGCCTTAGTAGGCAAATGACACGAAACCTAATTAATATTTATGAGCCATGCTGATAAGGTATATAAATATGACCCCCCATCCACTTTTCGGATCACTCCTATACTCTGTGTATTACAGAGATGTGGTTATATGATTTGGGCCCTTTCATCTGATATTGGTTTCTCTTCCCAGGGCTGTTATAAACAAATTGTTAAGATCGTCCAGAGGAACGCCAACATTGTGGGAGGAATAGCTGCTGGAGTCACTGCCATTGAGGTAAACACAACACGTCCAGCATGCTTTTCCAACAAAAAAGAAATGTATTAGAAGTGTACTGAGTTGAGTAACTCTCAGGATTTGACTGTATCACGATTGGTTAAAGCTAGTTTGGTATACAGAGCAGTTTGCATATCCAGCACAAGCCGTAGCAATGGTTATCACTATCTTCATTGCTTACAAATGCATTTAAGCCTATTAGACATTTTAACCATGTGACAAATTATTTGCCACCACATACAAATGACAGTGTGTTTTGTTTTCTAGTTGGCAGCGATGGGGGTGTCTATGTACCTCTATTGCTACTTGGACAAAAAAACCACCTGAAAATCTCATCTTACTAGTTTATTATAATGTATATGGATATTTTCTTTACGCTACAATATTAGTTACCCTGTAGATAATACTGTAGATATTAAGCCAATTTTTATTGTAGGATTACTTGTTAATGAGGTGAAGTGGATGAAATTGTTATTTGATTTTTTTTTTTTTTCAAATCATTTTCTTCCGAGTTTGTAATGTAATGCAAATCATGAAATAAAAATGTTGCCCTCATGCACAAGAAAGCAATTTTATATCCAAAGATCAAGTCCATTTGCATAAAGAAGCAATAATTGTTTTGCACTGAAACACTTCATGTCACACAAGCTGTTCTTATACATGAAAAATTAGTTTAGGAAAAGATAGGAAAGTGTTTGTGGAGAATGTGTTATAAATAATGCATTTTTGCAAGTCCCTAATCCACTGAAGATATATTTAAGTAGGAGACTGACTGAGGATGCTCATTTGTTTTGTTGGTACAGTTGATACTACATAAAATGTATCGTGAAATGATGAGTCAGCCCAGTCCCTTAAAGAAAAATCTTAATGATAACGCAAACAAGCAAAGTGTTTTTTTTTTTTTTACTCAACTGATTACAATAGTATTGATCATAATGAATGAATAGACTTTTAATTAACATTTATACACAAAATTGCATAAAGTTTTTGACTTGTAAAATTCACACCCTAAATCTCACTCTGCAAAACATATACTGTATTCTCTAGCTGATGGTATGCATCATGACAACATTGGAACCTCTACAACATTGGAACACAGAATCATTTACGCAAGGATTAAGCCATACTAAATTTGCATTGATTTCAATAGTCACACCATTTCCTTTGTGGCTGCTTCAGTTTTCCACATAATTTGCCTGCTGTGCTGTCTGCTTATCGAACTGGAAATAATAATTTCATATTATTCTACTGAAAAATATACAAACTATCTGCAAAAAAAAATAAAAATATATGCACAAACACAATAAAAAATTTAGTAATTGTTCTCCGGTGTTTTTATTAGCTCTTAAAATGTCTTGAATTAAAATAAATATTAATTTAATATATGATTACTCCCAGTTTGTGTCAGAATAAAGGCATAGTTTATTTGGGGCCTTAAAGTAATAGTTCACCCAAAAATGAAAATTCTGTCATCATTTACTCACCCTCAAGTTGTTCCGAATTTGAATGAATTTCTTTGTTCTTCTGAACACAACCTAAGATATTTTGAAAAAAGTTTGGCACCAGGCTGTTTTGGATCACCTTTGACATCTTTATTAAGAAAAAAAAATACTATGGAAATCAATGGTGACAAACGGTTTTCCTAAATATCTTCCTTTGTGTTCAGCAGACTTTTCACTTTTTGGGTGAATTATTTCTTTAAATGTTAAACCACTGTTTTAAAGCCATTTTATGAAAACATTTCTAAATTTGTATTAGATATAATTTCAATAGAATTTTAACTTTATCATAACCTATACGGTCTGGTTGCAAACATACAATAAAAAAGGACAACTATGGAAACAAAAATTGGACAGAGGGAAAACAAAGTAAAAACAAAACATCTTTATTTGATTTAAAACCAATCATTTATAACTACTTGGATATACAAAACTGTTTAAGAATCTGGTTAACAGACACAATCTCCGCAAACTTAAGTACAAAATAATATGTTTAGATGAGAAACATTTCTATTATGATATTGCACATGTTCAAGATACTATGAAAATGTTTAGAGGCACCACAAATAAAATGTCTGTAGCAAAATCAGTACCGATCACTGAAACCCACAACAATCTACACTGAAATCTCCTCAATGAAATGATTTGGACATTATTGCATGAGAAATCAATTTTGCACTAGTATCTTCACACACAGTAAGTCACGTTAACACAGGGCAGATCTACGATGCAGCTGAGATTGCATTGATTTCAAGTGTTAATCCTCCATTTTTCTCTTATAAGGCTCTTTAGTGGCTGTGTGGACATATAGATCTCACCTAAGCAGCATCGCCTGTCAGTCTCTGGGAAAGAGGATTGATAAAGCTGTTGCTGGAGGGCCATCATAGCACAACATTATAAAAAAAATTAAAAAAAAATCTAAGTCACGTTTAAAAACAATTTTTTTGACTGTGCAGTCCAATACAGTTTATTATATGTAATTAAGCTATACTGCTTGTGCCACTATGGTACTCAAACTGACAAAAATACTAAAAATATGATATTTCATTCTAAAAATATATATGTCTGTACAGTTTAATTTGTAAACAAATTTAAGCCTTTTGTTTCTTAATGCATCTGTAAAAGTGAATCCATCAAGTAAAAATAAACCTTGTTATCTTAATATTGATAAAATAAATAGACATAAGTTAAAATGCATGTGCAGGACGGCCCAAAGCACTCAGTAGTGTTAAAAAAAAAAAAGTATCTTAGTCCCTTTTCTGCGGTGTCCTGGTTTCACATTATCTGCTGTCACAATTTAGTAACTTAAACCAGCACTGGCTTTTACCACAGTACCAGTTAAAGCATCTATCAATTCTTTTCTAATGTCAAACCTTCCAGCATTAAAGCATATGAAATTTCCCTACCTCAGGAAAAGTTCCCACTGTAAAATACATACCAACAAAACAAGATCACGCCACACACCATTTTTAGAAATCCACACTCATATCATCCTGAAGTTCCTAGAGGCTACCAGCACAGGACGGTTCAGTCGGGTTCATCCTATCCCTTTTGTCTTGCAACGGCCTGAAGAGTAACACAAGGCCCATTATCAGCCTGACATAGGCCTTGTCTGTTAGTGGTTAAAAGGCCCTTTGGGTTGGATTAGAACTGTTCTAAATCTGTTCCACAGGAGGTCCCTCCTCCTTAGGTGCTGGCTCCAAGTGAATGGGAGTGACGTTATTGGGCTTCTTAACACTGGAGGGGGGTGAAAAAGATGCAGTGAAGGTCATGGACAAAATGCCACATAAAAAATAAAAAAATAAATTACTCAATTGAAATGGAATTAAACAATTCTAAAATATTCTAAAATAAATTATAAATTAGATTATAGACAAAAAATAATGGTTAAAACTATTTTAACTTAAATTATAAAGCAAAATTATTTGCCTTAATTATGATTAATTACATGCAAGTAACCCTAAGACAAACCCTAACCGTACAGTAAGTGCATGAAGTTACTTAATATTGCTTGGTACTAAAATGTATAATTATACTGTAATAAGGACACCTTAAAATTAAGCATAACCAAATAATGCCTCACAAACAAGCTCAAGCTCAAAAACAAGAAGTCGTATAACAGGCCCAAAACTAAATCCAATTGAGAATCTATGACCACGTTTGGGGCATACAACTGTAATCTGACTAATCTGAACAGTGTAATATATACTCACGAGTATGGTGAGATTGGAACAGCCACTACTAATACATGGTTCTTCTTTCTGAAGAGCCTCCAGAGTCCTTTATGATATCCTCGTACATCCAGGTCCCATACGTGCAGGCACTGTGAGCAATATAACAAGATAAGGCCATAACCTAATACTATGTTTTAATATCCTCACCTCAGATTTTATTTCTATATATTTCCTCTCTGAGTTTATAAGCCATTTATCTACCCTTGCAGGCTTTTCCAACGACAGCCAGACATTCGCACCTTTAGTTCACATAAAAACAGGCGATAAAACTCACCACATTGCTAAGATGCATTGTAAGAAAACATGCAGGTTAAAAACTGGCTAAACTGCTCTGAAATGCAGCCATTTGTTACGAGAGAAACCCAAATGAAATCTTAAACTGTGGATCTTCAAATATTCAATATACCTTTGCCAGTTCTGTCCAGGTGTTTGTATCCGTCTCCTGCTCCATTTTAATGAACATTACAAAGGTCTTTCCCTCTGTGTCTGGGACAAATGAGTCTTCGCATGGGTTTTTACTGTGGTCTAGAACCTCGGCCTCACTGCAGACGCACACATGATTACTGCAGTTGTTGTAATAATAATAATTTAATGATTTTAAGGTGTTGCAGTAACTATGCAATAGAGGAGTATGATCAGCAGATAAACTTACCGTAGCAGGTTTTGGATTTCAATCTCATATGCATCTTTCTTTAAGCTGTAAACAGAGAAAATATCAAAGACGTCTGAAAATGATAAAAATTAGGCTTATGTGAAGACTAATACGGAACTATACATACCTATCGACATTTTTCATCTGAACATTCGGAATCGTGTTGAATTTGTGTTTTTTAAAGTAAACTTCCTAGAAAGAAAATGCACACATTTTTGGCATGAAATACGCATTTAAAGAGAGGAAATGTTAGAAAAAGACTGAATTTATAGTACCCCAGTTCAAGTTT
>JAUMHR010000099.1:2848678-2862058 GCA_032361145.1 Enteromius fasciolatus | reverse complement strand
CTTGGACAGCCTGAAATTGAGTATTTCTGGGTAAACTACTCCTTTAAAACAAACAGAACACAGCCAAGTCATAGTAATAAAGTAGAGGTCTTTTAAACCACATGGCAAATAACGCACCATAGAAAAGGAGGCTGCAGCCTGTTCCAGCAACCCAACTAAGCCTGCCTCAGTGAAGTACTTCCCAGAGCAGATGCCCTCCTCGTCTGGTGACACCACATCATCTGACACAGCAGATTCTTCCAGCACATTAGAGGATATGTTCTGTAGAGTGAGAAAGATCTTATGAATATATTATAATTAAAAAGTAAATGATCGACAATCGGTGTCACAGGGTGCGGCAGGAACCTGAAAGGTGACACAGCCCACAGGCAAGTACTTGCGGTCCTCCAGCATGCTCAGGTACTCTGCCACCAGGGCGGCGCTGTGCACTAAGCACTGAGCTGCCTCTGCATGATTATTCCTCTCTGAGTGCTTCCCAGCCATATTTTGCAGCCAGGTCAGTCGTAGATCCGGGGATGTCTGGTAGCCCTTAGCAATCCTACATAACAGAAAGGACACATTTGCATTAGAATAGGAATATTGTGAAATATTATCACAATTCAAAATAAGAGTTTTCCATTTAATATATGTTCCAATAAAATTTGTTCATGTAAACTTGAATTTTCTTCATTAATCCAGCTTTCACATTATCATTCTAATATGCTAATTTGGTGCTCAAGAAACATGTCTCTGTTTTTTTGACCCTGTATAGACCAAAATGTAGTAATTCGATTCTTGTCAAATTGCAGTTGAAACAACTGATGTCACTGGACCTGGGAACATTGCAGTTGATTTGGAGAGCAGAAAGCTCTCAGAATTCATCAAAAATATCTTAATGTGTGTTCTGAAGATGAAGCAAGGTTTTCTGGGTTTGTAACGACATTTTGATTTCTGTGAAAGCTAAGCCTTTAATAATATATTTTAGCATAAATAGAGTGAACGTCAAATATATGACATTTTTACTGCATTTTAAAAGATCTACTTTACATGTTATTTTTATGTCAGTTAGTATTGAATAATGTAACAATGTGATGTGATCCATTCTGCAATGTAAAAACAGTACCTGTACATCAGATCAATTAGCATCTCTGGATCTTCTTGATGTTCCTTCATTTTTACTGTGTCCGAAAGAATCATGTGCAGGTTAAACACCAGATCTTGAACCTGAAACCAGAGTCAAAATCAGTGTTTTGTGTCAGGAAAAAGCAAACAGACTGTGGAAACAGATTCATGAGCCTCACCTGGTCAGGAAAGGTGGTTTCTCTGAGTTCTAGGTCCTCTTCTGCATACGTGAGGATGGTCTTGAGTGAACGCCGGAGAAACTCCTCATTGAAGTTCTGGGACGTACCCACCAGAGACGAAAGAGACATGGTCACCTGCATTTTCACTCGTGCAAAATTCTGAAGGAAAGAAAAACAAACATGATAAAGATCTTTACATATGAACAGTCTTTTTATTTTTTAATGCAAATAATCGTGATTAATAATTTGGCAGCACTTTTAATAACACTTTCATTAATATAATCAAACCAGTCATACATAATATTTTATAAATACACACTACATTTGCCATATTTGCTTATATGTATATGTGGTGCAGAACTGAGGGGCACATCTACAATATTTTATGGTGATTATGACAGTGTATTTAAACATTTCTCACATTTCCAATCTCAAAGTTCTGTCTCATGAGGAGGTAGAGGGAGGCGCTGGCGTGGGCTCTGATGGTGCTGATGCTACTGCTACAGTTCCTCAGGAGCCGCAGGCACAGGTCAGCACACTGCTCGGTCTCCTCCTCAAACAGCAGCTCTGGAAACTAAACACACATTAAGACACTGTCACAGATCATGTAAATAAAGCAATTGCAAGCAAAATTGCGTAGATCTGCTCTTTGACCTGATCAGCGTTCACTCACCTTTGACACAAGAGCTCTCTGTGTAGCGAAGCAGTGTTGCAAATATACGGCACTTTGATTACATGCCATGCTATGTAGCAGGACTTTCAGAACCCCTCCCAGAATGCTTTCTTTGGACTCTGTCACGGACACGGTCTACATGGCACACAGAGGAAGATAATAGTTATTATAAATGTGTTCTGTGTTAAAATATTGAGCATTATTGATAGTAGTTGGCATCATTACCTGAACTATTATTTCTAGTGTATCCAATATGATGAGATTAGCTTCGGTTGCTAGGTTGCCATCAATAATTGCTTCATGCTCCAGCTCAGCCCTGGTCCTGACAAACAATGAGGTAATGAATGTTTAGACTAGTGCAATATGGCGGGTACAACAGCAAGCAGATCCTTGAATGCCACAGCAATCTGCACACAAGCATTCAAGTGAGTGTATACAGAAGAAGGGTGTCCTCCGCATACAGACCAAACATTTTGCTCCATTTCTGCATAGTTTAGCAAAATAGCCTAGCCTTTATTGTAAAATTTGTATAATGTTAACTCAAACTTTGACTTGCATAGACTTAATTTTTATGCTTTGAAAATAAAATATTTAAGTAATGATTAATAACGGTTAACTGCATCCAAAATAAACGTTTTTGTTTTCATAATATATGTATGTGTATTGTATATATTTATTATGTATATATAAATACACACACGTACAACATATATTTTGAAAATATTTTGTTTATATTTATATAATTTATGTCATTTACAAATATATAAATATTTAATATCTAAATGTACATTTGTTCTTAAATATGTACATGCATTTGTGTGTATTTATATATACATAATATACTAAGTACACACACATATTTTGTGCAAAAAAATTGGATGCAATGGAGGCGTTTAATTGTTTGACAGCACTAATCAAAACCAAATATTTTATTAAAAATATTTTATAAAAACATGTTTTTAAAAGTCAATAAATACATTTTAGTATTAATCCGTAAAATAAATACTTGACTTAATCTCTAAAAACATAAAATAAAATAATAATTAATTAACTGAATATTTAAATATTAAAAACAAATGCATGAAGTTCTATAACCTAATCTTTGTAGGGTTGAGCTAGGCCTAATAATTTAACAGAGGTTTAGCGATTCACATGAACTGTAGATGTCAAAGCATATCCTAGTGAGCTTACAAACCTAACTAAGAAGAGCTCCTGACTTCTCCCAATGTGCAGTGGAATTCCCTTAAACCTGTATGGTACATGATTCATTCAAAAAAGGCCACACACAAACAACTGTATCATAACCCTTTATAGGGAAGGAAACAGCCATGGCCCTGTCACAGACTTGTTAGAAGCAGAGAGGGTGGTCTTGTTGTTAAAAGGTTTTTTGAAAAAGTGGAATAATATTGTATTGTTAAACTGCAACTCCTGGAGGTTCACTGTGTACATATATTATGCAATCCTTGATTAGGGTTTATTCATCGAAGTACTAAGCTAAATGTTAAATTAAACTTAAGCATTTTGCATCAAACAATAACTATCCGAAAAATATTTCAATATAATTGAATTAAGACCGGTGGTTCTCAACTGAGGAAGCCACAACTAAACAGCAGCAAAGGGGCTACAGAAAAGAAAAAAAAAGCAACAAACGATTTAATCACTTGGATTAACAAAAAAAAAAAATAGATTTTTATACCAATAATAAATACGAATACTACATTTCAAAATGACAAACAAAAGCTTTGACGATAGCATATAACCAAGGTAATTCTTTGCAGAAAAAAATACTATCAAGTGACACTAGGGGGAAAAAAAATTATTATAGAATTAAGTATAGAAGCTTGTTTCCACCACTGAATAAAAAGAAAATTAAAAGAGGTTATTGCGGCTTTTTATTTTACAATTCTGGCAAATTAGGTTTTTTCCTCACAATTGCAAGTTTACATCTCAGAATTCTGAGTCAGAATTATGAGATGTAAACTAGCAATTGTGAGGAAAGAAAAATCTGATTTGTTAGGTAAAAAGTGACAATTTAAATGTTTTTATTCAGTGGTGGAAATGGGTTTCAATGTATAAGTATTAGCAAACTGATAAATATTTGTTTAAATTCATACAGGCTTTTTTTTAAATACAAGCTAATTAAAAAAATAAAAAGTAAGTAATTTAAAATATGAAGTCAAATAGTCTGGTATCAAAGTCAGGTTTCCCTTCAGTCATTACTTGCCTGCGGGCTGTGTCACCTTTCAGGTTCCTGCCGCACCCTGTGACACCGATGATTTGTCGGTCATTTACTTTTTAATTACGACGTTACATATGCGAGTTCCCATATGTAACGTCTCCGTTCCCTCCTTCAGGGAACGAGGGTTACCTTCATAACCAAGACGTTTTCTGTCAGTTATATTTTATAATGGTACTTTTTTATTTTTTCCTCCACTAATTTTTTTCTCCCAAAATGCATGACTTCATTTCAAAAAGCTTCTTCTAGCTCATTAACTTGATAGTAAAGATTAAGGTAACTACACTACATTTTTAAATTGTTCACTGCCAAATCTTGGACCTAAGAGGCTGGTTAAAAAGCCATGTTGCACTCACACCATGTTATAACAGAATTATATCATCCAAACTGCATCCTACTCCATCTCCCCAAATAAACACACACACAAATTGGTCTGAATCAGATTCTGGTCAGTGGTCAGAAATAACTGCATCCAGTCCAATCCAAGCACCAGTAGAGCAGAGAAGATCCAAAGCAAGAAGGAGAGGGGCTTTTAATTCAGATCTGAAGCAAAGCAGGGGTCATTAAAGCAAAACACACTTCAGCTGTACAATACCTGACTGATTTCTGGCCCCTAAACACACAGTACATGAAAGAACAAGGTCAAATAAAGGGGTTATTTGAGGTCAAATGGTTAATGGTTGTAACTGTATAAATATGGAGAAATATGGGTCATATTAAGAACAGGATAAAATTAATAGTTTTATGGGACAAAAACAAGCGGTTATCTTAATTGTAAAAAATAATTAGGATATAATTAATTAAACAAACAGACAGAAAAAACTATTATATATATATATATTTTTTTTTTTTTAATTAATACCAGTTTTGCATTTATTATTTCAAATTGTTAAATAATTATGATTACTTATTTTTCCTTCTCGGTTTTTCCACTGCACTAACTACTGATGACCAGATTACAATGTTTGTACTTGCATCAGGAAGGTTACATAATTGAAATGGAAGTCAAAGTTCACCTACTTTAAATCTAACTCAAAAACACCCTTAACATAAAGACATAAAAAAGAATGAATAAATTAATTAAATAAATTAAAGAAAATCATACTTGTCCATCTTTTCGCTGGTCTGACGCCAATGGGTCATGTCTTTTCTCCAGCGCAGGTTTTCTTGGCTGCCAAAAGCACTGCCGGATGGACTTCTCTCTGTGGAGGACAAAAGTTATGTCCAAAGGAATATTGTTCATATATAATAATATATATATATATATATATATATATATTATTACTATTATTATTATTATTTTTTTTTTTAACTGACCAAGCTGGCCCCTGCTCCGTCGCACCATCTCCTGTCTGGCTCCAATACTGCCTAGGATGGCTTCTTCCAACTTGGCCTTCATGTCTTTGGATTTCTTAAAGGTTAGACTGTTCATACGTTCAAATGCCTTTTTGCCCTGCATGAACAAAAAATGGGCCTTTTTGTATGAAATGGATGGATAGAAACACAAACATTAATTAATTTCACTTAGTTTGTGAAAGAACATAGCTAAACAGACTGAATGCACTTCTTGATGAACGGTAAACAGACACGAAAGTGATACAGATATATTGCTACAGAGAGATCCATAAGTGCAGTGGAGACACATCTGATTAATAATTTTGGCATTAGCTCCCTTAATTATGAAGCTTATTCAAACCTTGTATTCGAAGCAGGAGACGCAGAGGTAGAGCAGATCCAACAGACGATTGAGCTGGGAGACCGACAGGTCAGTGAACCATTTCTGAAGCACCATCTCATCTGCATTCTTCAGCACCCACAGCAGACAGATGAGCAGACTACGACTGGACTCAGCTGAGAATGAGCCATGCTGACGGGTGGCCTGGAGAACGAGGGGTATAGATTTTAGTGAAGGATTGAAATTCTCCTTTTTTTAGACTTTGCGTAGTTTTGTTCCAATTGTCTAACATCAAGTAATCTATTTTTATTCAAAGTAATTAAATTCATTATAGCAGCTTTATATATATATATATATATTTTTTTTTTAAATACCTACACAAAAATGGCTTTACTTTAAGTAGGATGGTTGTAATTTCTGTCATTTACACACACACACACAGCAACCAATCGGTAAGGTCACAACAATACCTGTGGATTGAGCAGAAAACTACTAGGCCGTGACATCTGTGGCACAGAGGTCCCTGCAATTGCCATCGCAACAGTTTGGCTTATCATACTGTTGCCCTCAGCTTCCTGCTCCTCTGTACCTGGACCACCAGGACGCCCCCACTGATTATGAGATTCTGTGATGGTAAAAGAAAGGTTAAAAAAGAGACTATAGAAAAACAGCAACATGGGTGGATGTTGTTATTAGATGGAATATTTAACATACCAGTAAAATCATGGAGTTGGGGAAGGGTTTCCATCACAATGCCTATGAGTGGTAGGTAGAGCAGTGCAACTCTAGCTTTGACCTCAAGGTCAGCATAACGTGGGTCTGAGTCATGACTGGACAGCAGATTATGAACCACGCTGATGACCTTCTTATGAAGACCAAACATCCTATTGTAAAATAAAAGCAGAGTAAAGTTACATAATAATAAATAATATGTTAAGAGATATTTAAAATAAATAAATTATTTATTTACTAAAGAATTATATAATAATAAAATGTGTAAAAATAAAAACAAGAAATAATATAGCGTAATATAATATAGTGTATGCTAACGGACTAAATAAATGTATTACTATGGTTACATTTATAATATAATATAATATAATATAATATATGTAGTTACAATAAATTGTAGTTTTGGAAGAGTTAAGAATGAAAATAGGGCACACACCAGGGTAGTGACCCATCAGCCTCAGGGTCGAGTATTACAGCTAGCTCTGTCAGAACCAGACCAGCAAGGTAATGCTGCTCTCTGAAGGGCACAGATAGCTCAAACATGTTGGCGATCTTCTGGTCTTGTACATGGGTAGAGAATCCAGAACTCTGGTGGGAGACAATGAGGAAGGAAAAAAAAAAATTCAGAGGAAGGTTTTCATTACTATCAATTTTGGTGTAATTTAAAGTTTATTACAGATAACGTTCTCAGCTAGTGTCCATACCTGAGATGTGGCAGAGGAGACAGAAGGAGACGGGGAGGCTGGGGGTGTGAGCAGACTGAAGGGCAAATTTAGAGTGACGTAGTGTTCATGGCTACAGACGATCCTCAGGAAGTCTAGCCTCAGAGACTCTAGAGTGGGGTTCTGTAGTGCATAGAGCTTGGTGGATACCTGGGAACAGAAGGAATCGAAGGTTATCAGAAAAGACAAATGTGTAACAAAACATAGCATTTGGAGCTGAACTGCAAGGTACCTGTTTCCAGTAGGTTTTGATGAGAGAGAAGACAAAGCCTCGATCCATGACTGACAGGAGGTCATTGAGGAAGAAGGCCAAACTGGTGTTGAGCCTTTCCACCAACTCAAGATCCTACAAAAACAAAATGTAAAGACAAACATAGAGCAGCAAACTCATCACTTCAAAAGCTTAAAATAATTAGTGTCAAAAAAATACTTTTTTTATTGACTGATCATCTGCAATAAGTAACAACTAAATCATACTTGCATACTAATTTCCATGTATAAACCGCCCTTAATCATTTGAACGATAGTGTATTTTGTTACAAAAGACTAAAAGTTATCTCACCTTCTGGAAACGTGAGACGATGTCACCTGCAATGGTGCTAACCAGAGCGGTGATGTCATCCATGAAGCGCTCAGGGAAGCGGTTCTTCCTGGGAGACTGCAGGCGGTCAGTAAAGTATAAGTGGTGAATGATGCTCTTAACCTGAAAAGAGAAAGAACAATAACAGATGCTACAATTTTGATCATACAGGAGGAAACATAAGGATTTATGATTGTGGCAGTTCTTACCATAAGCTCAAAGAAGAACCAGGCCTGTTGCAGGGCTCCTTCCCTCACGCTGCCACTGCTGACCACCCATTGCAGGGCAAGCTCCTCATGAAAGAGCTGAGAACAGGAAGGAACCATCAAAGAACCATTCACCATCAAATACACTGCATATAGGTCAGCATGTCTTAGTTCTACTATGGGATTTGATTCGGTCCTTTGACACAAGGTCCACTGTGTTGCTGCAAAAGTGGGGAGGGTTCATTATTCTACAGATCCAACATTAAACACAGAAAAGCATCCCATCCGAACATAGTACCCGTTACCGGGGCAAGACCGACATGGTGCTCCATACCACAAGTGACACATCATTCCCTCTTCAAACAGCCTTCAGGTGCATTCATAGTAAAGAGAAGAGCATCCACAGGAACATGACAACCACAGCAACAAAACAACAACAACAACATCCAGTCATTCCAACACAGACAAGCGCAGGTGAGGCGAGGAGGGGGGTCGGCTCCTGCCCTCCAGGAATTGGGTCTCTACCTTTTTGGTCGGCAAGCGTCCTGTTAATGTTTGCAAGAAACTGGCGCTCTCAGTGTGCGATGACATGCGATTGCCACTGCGCTCCATGGCCTACGGGTGGGGATGAATGGAAGGGTGACAATAGATTAGTGTGGAGGACAGGAGTATGTGGTGCCATTCACTACCAATACCAACACACACACACCCTCAGCACACACGCACAAAAGCACAAACTGTAATATTGCAATAGATAAATAAATTATTTAACAATGCAATTACTTTTAGATTAAACAATGTTTCCATCAGACAAATAGCAATTCTGAGGGACATAGTCTACTCAATAAGAAGTGTTTTGGTGTGCGGCTGAATAAATAAAATAAAATAAACAAAGTATGCATGTAATGCTTTAATGAATCAGACTAATACAAGCACTGAGTAATGAGAAAATAAATTATTAGCCTTAACCAGCTGCCGGTTACTAAAAAATAAACAAACAGACAAACAAAACATTCACACACACGCATACATGTACATGCATTTAATAACATGCCAAGCAAAGAGAAAATGGAAGTTGGTTAGTTATGCCCATGCAATGCTTTTTTAGAGGAAATGGAGAATAAGGAAAATGAGGTGGCTTTGAAAAAGAGTGGATGAAGTTAAGGAAGTTACAAAAGAAAAAGGAAATGGAAGTGAAAGAGTGCCATGGAGTTATCAGATGTTTTAGTGTTACTGGGAAAGACTGTGTGAAATGGGAAATTCTGCTTTGTATTTGGGGGTTGGGATAGTCAGAATGACCTGCTTAGCATCGGATGATGAGCCAGGGCTGGTCCCCCAGGGGGCGCTTTTGCACCCCATGGTATGCACCCAGGAGTTGGAGCGATCTAAGCCCTGCAAGCCAAGGGTGGCATCAAAAGGATCACGGGCAGACGCAAGCAAGCCAGGGAACAGTGGAAGGTCAAAAGTCACAGGTCAATGAGATCAAGTGAGGAAGGGAGCATGTTAGTTATTATTTCATCATTTTAAACAGCAACATTTTAGAGTATCAAGCATATGTAAGTGGTAACAAAAGGTTTAGATTTGGCACAGTTAGCACAGAGAACACACAATTATTAAAGCAGGCAGATTCATTCATGGGGGGGGGTGCATCACTGGTTAGCAAGAATAATTAAAAAGTGTACCTCATAAAAAAATATCTTCAAACTATTTGGTACATTCATAACCACTACATGTACACTACCTTTCAAAGGTTAGGAGTAAATTGATACTTTTATTCTACAGAGATGCAATAAATTGGTCGCAAATTAGACATTATAACAAAATAATATAATGGATAAAAATAATGGATACTCAAAATTCAGCTTTGCCATCACATGAATATTCTTATTAATATATTAAACAAGAAAGCAACTTGGACAGCAGAAGTTTTTTTTCAAAATCTTAGATATTACTAACCCCAAACATTTGTATGTAGTACATTTTTCTGAAATCATTATGAGAACATTCAACAAATTTGCAATGTAAATTAGCTGTTTCAAAAAAAAAAAAAAAAAAAATCATTTAACCTATTAAAATGTACTGTTTCTAAATATATGATTATTAACTAAAAAATGAACAATAATTTTACAGCATTTATTAATCTCAGGTCATGTAACTTTTTTAATGAATTATTAAAATGAGAATTTGTGTTTGTTAAAGTAACGTTAACAAAGATTAATAAATACTGTAACGTTTATTGTTTGTTAATGTTAGTTAGTATAACTAATGTTAACAAATGTCACCTTATTGTAAAGTGTTATCGAAAATACATTAGAAACACATTTAAATCAAAGTTATTAATCAAATATTTTTTTTTATTTTTAATAATGAATCTCTTATTGTGTCCGTTTTACGTTATGGACTTGGCACAAAAATTCAACAAGTAATTAGCTATCAGCTATACATTCAGAGGGAATCTGCTGAATGGATTATACTCAATGATCTCAACCACACATACATTGTGTTACAGTTCATTTTGATTTTCCTTTTGCAAGATTGCGTAACATGGGTTAAGTACATAAAATGTTCCAGCTAAAGTTTGTCTTGCCGGTGAGCTATAGGTCGATCTGTAACACAGAGGATTGCTGATGATCAGCAATCTAGTGCAGAAAGTCAATGACTTTCAATTGCACTCATATTAATGAATACAGTTAGTCACATCCAGCTGGAGCAATCAAAGCATCTCTTAATGGCACTAATAAAATACATTTTGATGTGTATATAAAAAAACGATGCATCTATGATATTATTAGAAATAAATTATAACCAATAGAGCTGCTGAAATGTGTCTACCTACCTTGCTGCCAATGATGGACCGTACTTCATCATCTGGGGAAGTTGGAGTGCCAGAGATGTCTGGGTTGCTGTTGCTAAGGCTACGAGAGCGGTTGAGGTTGAGGCTTGCGGGTCTAACAGCAGAACGGGCCATGGTGGCATAATGCACTGAACCGCCCAATCCTCCAGGCCCTATTACGTAAAGCAGAATAAATCAAAACTGAAACACATGAGATTGACAAGTAATTTAACCAATCATCAACTCTGATCAACTGATCAAAAAGGATCAAGCTGAAACCTGACCTGGAGAGGGAGAGTTGGGGTCCATGTTGGGCAGGCGGAAGACATAGTGGATATATGAGGAGAGAAGGCTGTTTCGCCCATGCATATCTTGACTGGTGTCCAAGTACTTATGTAGACGGTTCACTATGGATGCCATCACTTCAAAAGAAGCCTGACCAAGATTCACTACAGTAAAGAGAAAATAAAACAAGATATTTAAGAAACAACAGCCAAACTCAGGAGCCTGGTTTTCACAATCAAGCTACATACTATTTTTTTTATAGAAAGTTACACTTATATATGGGAGGGAAATAAAAAAAAAGAGAGGTAGCCTAAAAATTACAAATACAACAACAGTCATACTTTAACTTTCTAAAGTTTAAAGTTTCCTAGCACATTTTGAGCATTCAAATGTAAACCATTTTGATTTTATAAATTTAATATTAGTTATAATATAATATAAGTTAAACTGAATCCAGGCAAAATTCTGTCAGCATTTATTCATTCTGTATTGTTCCAAAACAATATAAAATTTTTTTCTTCTGAAAAAAAAAAAAAAGGTATTTCTTAAACTATTTTTGTATGTCCACAGAAGGAAGTCATACAGTTCTGGGAGAAACATGAGGGTGAGTAAATAATGACAGATTTGTAAATTCTAGTTGAACTGTCTATTTATAGTCAGCCTTTTCTGAGATCAGGTTGGAGGACAAAGGGTACCTATCTGGCCGGCTATGACAGGTGGCCGCACCATCAGCAACACCAGTTTGTCCAGCAGTAGGTGGAGGAAGCGCACCACAGGCTCCAGCTGAGAGGAATTTAGAGCTGCTATACTAGACTTCAGCTCAGCCTCCAGATTATTTTCCATAATGCGCATGTCTCCTATCCTCACAGGGAACATGTGCTCATCTAGCGCATGCACCAGTGCAAAGAACTTATCTAAAAACTGGTCCTGTGCAGAGGAAAGAAACACATCAGAGACTCATTTGTTTGAAGAGTATTAATCAGTACTTTTTTTACAATTTAACTACTAATTACCTGTGTGTGGATGGTGGATGCAGCCACAACCTCTACATTAAACACCCCTCTGTGGTTATCCACCCACTTCATTCCAGGAAGAGGAACCTACACACAAATACATGAATTATTGTATTATTACACACTGTTAGACTAAACTACTCAGAAACTTCCTTCCAATCATGTCATAACAAATCATAAATCATAACAATACTGATATCATTACAATAAAAATATAAAGTACATGGTATGTAAAAAAAAAATTGAACGGTAAAGAAACGGTTAAAACATCAGTGACCAGTGAATAAAGTCTTTTTAACTAATTTATATAAATAGGGATACACAACACTAGATACTAAACAAAGCCATTAAAATAAACTACCATGTTTAACTTTGTGTGTTGTGGGGACTTACATCAGGAGAGAGAACAGAGTAAGACTGAGGAGGTTTCTCCAGAGATACAGGAAGGCAAAAGTGACCTGTTCTCAAGCGTCCATTTTGCAGCATGGGAATCCACTGAGAAAACAACAAGAGACATAGTATTTACCTTAGCTGTAAACCTTCAGGCTCATCCTTTTTAGATTTGTTTTTTTATTCAGAGACTCATGATTCAGGGGCCAGCTGCATAAACACCACAAAGTTAACGTTAAGCGACACTATGTTAAGTCACTACGTTGAAGGAAGAGTTCATCCAAAAATGAAAATTCTGTCATCATTTCCTCACCGTCAAGTAGTTCCAAATCTGTAAAGATTTCTTTGTTCTGCTGAACATAAAGGAAGATATTTTGAAGAAAGTTTGTAACCAGGCTGCTTTGGTCACCATTGACTTCCACTCTATTTGTTTCCCTACCATGAAAGTCAATGGTGCTTAATAAAATACCTTGACAGTGTTATTTCCAGTCAATATATCTTAAATTGTGTTCCTAAGACAAATTTTACTTGTTTGGAAAGACATGGGGTAAGTGATTAATGACAAAATTTTCATTTTGGCGTGGGGTAACCCAAATATTAAAAATATTACAATAGGATGTTGTGCTAGAACACAACCCTTGTAGTTGTGCTGGTTAATATTTTTGTGATTTACTCTTTGAATACAAAGTTCAAAATGAAAGCATTTTAATTATAAATAAATAAATAAATAAAATAAAAATAATAATATATATATA
>JAUMHR010000099.1:2832745-2845029 GCA_032361145.1 Enteromius fasciolatus | reverse complement strand
ATATAAATATATTTTTTTTTTTTTTTATATGAAGTGTATGTGTGTAAATAGAGTCAATATGTGTATATATATATATATATATATATATATATATATATATTTTTTTTTTTATATGAATTGTATGTGTGTAAATATAGGCAATATGTGGATATATATATATATATAGACAATAACAAATTTGCCAGCCCAGTCTTACTCTTCCATTTCTTTCTCTTCTGTAGAGCAAAGCCAAAGAACTTCCTCTGTCTGCGGTGCGCTTCATGGAGGAGTTGGGCGAGAGCAACTTTGGTAAGATCTACAAAGGCCACCTGTACCTTCCAGGCATGGAGCAAGCTCAGCTAGTGGCCATAAAAACACTGAAGGACATCTCAAGTGCACAACATTGGGGCGATTTCCAGCAGGAAGCATCTGTCCTGGCAGAACTTCATCACCCCAATGTGGTTGGTCTCCTGGGTGTCGTGACCCAAGAGCAGCCCGTCTGCATGCTCTTCGAGTTCCTAGCCCAAGGAGACCTCCACGAGTTCCTCATCATGCGCTCTCCCCACTCAGACGTGGGCTGCAGTAGCGACGAAGACGGTACCGTCAAGTCCAGCCTTGACCATGGAGACTTCCTTCACCTGGCCATTCAAGTCGCAGCTGGGATGGAGTACCTTGCAAGCCACTTTTACGTCCACAAAGACCTTGCAGCAAGAAACATCTTGGTTGGTGAGCAGCTTCACATCAAGATCTCTGATCTTGGCTTGTCGAAAGAAATTTACACCTCAGATTATTACAGAGTCCAACCCAAAACACTTGTCCCCATTCGCTGGATGCCACCAGAAGCCATCATTTACGGGAAGTACACAACAGACTCTGACATTTGGGCATTCGGTGTGGTTTTGTGGGAGATCTTCAGCTTTGGCCTGCAGCCCTATTATGGTTTCAGCAACCAGGAAGTGATGGAGATGGTGCGGAAGAGGCAGCTGCTGCCCTGCCCAGAGGATTGCCCTCCTCGTATGTACGCGCTCATGACCGAGTGCTGGCAGGAGGGTCCTGCTCGACGGCCGAGATTCAAAGACATCCATGTCCGACTACGTGCTTGGGAGGGTCTATCCTCCCATGCCAGCTCCAGCACGCCATCCGGAGGCAACGCCACCACCCAGACTACCTCTCTGAGCGCCAGCCCCGTCAGCAACCTCAGCAGCCCGCGCTATGCCGGATACATCTACGGAGCTCCGCAGAGCCTCCCGCCGGGACAAATCGCAGGCTTCATGGCAGCACCAATGCCTCAAAGCCAGCGTTTTATACCAGTAAACGGATACCCTATCCCAACAGGCTATGCTGCCTTCCCAGCTGCCCATTTCGCTGCAACTCAGGGCCCTCCACAGGTGGTGCAGCACTGCCCTCCGCCGAAGAGCCGGTCGCCCAGCAGTGCCAGCGGCTCAACCAGCACGGGTCACGTGACCAGCATCCCCTCCACAGGCTCTAATCATGACGCCAATACACCTTTGCTTTCTCATTGTGTCACTCTGACGCCCATATCAGTGCCGGGCGGCACAATGCCAGTGTTTGGACATATGGCACAGAAAGCCATGCAAATAGACCCGAGTCAGGCAGCACTGTTGGCTGACACTAACAGACTGATATTCAGTGAATCCATCATTACTGCCGATTTGTGAATACATGTTTTGTCCTGTATGTTGATTTATTGAATTAATGATATTTTTTGTCTTTTTTTCTTCCTTGTAAATATGAAATAGCCTGAAAAAAATGCAAAAGTTTATATTTTAATGTTGTTTTATAAATGTGTCTTAAAGAGATAGTTCACCTAACAATTAAAACTCCCGTCACGTTACTTACCCTCATGTCGTTCTAAACCTATAAGACCATAGGTCATCTTAGAAACACAAATTAGACATTTTTGATTAAATCTGAGAGCTCATAAACATCAAGGGAACTGCGCCACTAATGTCACATGGACTATTTTAACAATGTCCTTAATACCTTTTTGGGCCTTGAGCATGTCAGATGCATTGCTGTTTATGAAGGGTCAAAATAAACCTTGGATTTCATCAAAATATCTTAATTTATTTCGCTAAAGATAAACTAAGGTCTTATGGGTCTGGAATGACATGAGGGTGAGTAATTAATGACAGAATTTTCATTTTTGAGTGAACTATCCCTTTAAAAGAAACTTGTATATTCACATATTCTCTGTGAAGTCAATGCCACTTTTTTTGACTTGGTATGACAAAACGTGGCCTTAAAATGTCCTTTTCATGCCCTTTCACGATTATTTTCGAGAGCTGTGGGTTTTTTCATTCATTGTTGACTTTCTAGAAGGCTTCAAAGTCTTGGTCTCTGTCCCGTCATTAAATTTTGGACTTGAATCAGTTAAATCGCATTATTATTGCATTATTTTTATCCCAAACTAATGGAATAGAATCAATCACTAATGCTTTAATATGAAAAAAATGTTGCTTTAACTAGTGCCTGCATTTTATTATGAAGTCAGGCGTTTGTACACGAGAGGATGTGTTCTGTGACATTCTGCTGTTACTGTGGTGTTACTCAAATCATTTCAATACACGAGACACACCAGGGCTGCGTTCGCTGTAAGCCAGTGTGACGTGTGTTTCTAAGGTACTGCCAGGCTTTTGAAGTTGCATGTGTAGCTGCAAGAAAATAGCGAGAACTTTGGAGCTAAACAAGCACGTATTTAAGCATCGTAGTATTCATTTCCTGCTAGGAATTAAAGAGATAGTTCACCCAAAGATTAAAGTTTTGTTTTCGGCAGATGAAAACTCTTGAGGGTGCGGGAAAAATAAATAAATTAGGTCAATCCTTTAAGTCAGGGGTGTCAAACTCACTTCCTGGAGGGCCGGAGCCCTGTAGAGTTTAGATGCAACCCTCATTAGACACAAGCGATTCAACTAATCAAGTCCTTCATGCTTAATTGAAAACTGCATAGCATGTGTGTTGAGGCAGACACAAAGCTCTGACACCCCTGCTTTAAGTCAAAAGCTGTCAAAATTTGGCAGAAGTCTATATTTATACACATAGTGACTGCTAACTTTAAGATGCCATTTTTTTTTTAAACTCAACTGTCAAGGAACACATACAAAGAGTAGCGTGCATATCAATGATGAAATGTAAGATGATAGGATGTGACGCAATCATTGAATTCAAATGTGTCTTTTTGCCTTCCTACCTCCATATATACCATTTTCCAGCTTTCGGACAAAACCTGGATTATTTCTATAATTTTTTGTTGACCAGATGTCAGGCAACCAGAACACATTCTCTTGATTTTTATACTCTATACGTCTCCGGAGCATAAATTAATATTTTAAACTGTCAGGATAACATTTTTATTTTTCTAAACGAGTCGTCAAATTTTCACATCACTGTTTGGCAAAGCATATGTGAATACACTCCTCACTGCCTATAGAATGTAATGCCTAAATGATTCCTCTAGAGGTCAGTGTCACTCTGCGACTCTGATTGAATGAAGTTTTTTTTATATTTGTCTCATGTTAATACTGTATGTGCTTGCTATTTTCAGCTTTCATTTGATGTTTGTTAACTTTATTCTCTCTCTGAGTTTGTAGCTTGTTTAATCTCTTCCAATTTCACAGAAACAGAGATTAAACAAATCATTTTAGTAAGCAGCTGTATGTCATGTTCGTTCAAGTTTTGGTTTGTTGCTATGCAACTGTTTAATTCAACGACAACCTTTTCCTGTGTTGAAGACAATCAAGAATTTCTCTTTTATGCAGGGTACAGTGTTTGAGAAGACATGATTGCTTGTGACCTATGCCTTTTGGACAATCTCGTGATGTGTCATGACATTTCATGAAAATTTCATTTTGCATGATGAAATGGTGTGTAGATCAATGGTTTATTTTTATATGATTTGTCACATAATTTTACATCAATATCGCAGTCTTATTAATGTACTTCTGAACATACAGTGTGATGACATTATAAAAACCACTTAAAGAAACCGATTGGTTCAGTGTCATTTCTTTTATGAGCTCACGTCAGTGCAATATTCTAAAATGATTATGTATAATATTTAACTGCTACAATAACTGCTTTGTTAGTTTACGCCACTAACATATCAAATTAACATTAAATCAGAGTTATTGCAGCAAGAGCAGTTCGCGAATGCCACCAGAAGAGGGCAGTGTTAGTTTGATTTCAGACTCAAGATACCTTACGAAAATCAATGATGGTTTCACTTTATTAAAGTAAAATACTGTAGTAACTATTTTTTTGGCGATTGATTACGTAAATTAACCCGTGGTTTACTACTTATACCATGGTTAAACTATGGTTAATTTGGTTAATTTGTCGTTACCATGGTTTGAATAGGCCATTTACCATGTTTGATAAGTTTTTTACTTCGTTTGTTGTGAAATACTTTGACAAACCACTAGTGAGGATATATTACTGGTCATCATCACTATTTAAAATGGCTTATAAATCAGCCAAAATGTTTTTTATTTAAATCATGCAAGGCTATGTGGCCATTTAGCTTGGTGAATGTGTGTAATTGCGTGTGAATGTTTTACATTATAGTACTGCACGCATTTCAAAGGTATGTCAAACAATTTTCCTTGGCAGTGGATAAACAAATCCTTTCAAACGACAAACAAGTCCGGCATGTTTGCCAAAGGAAAAATAATAGAAATGATGTGCGCGTGACTTTATTATTGCTCCCATAAAGACTCGTTCTCAATCAGGAGGGAAAGAAAACCTCCTGACCTTGAACACAGAACGTTCAGCATTCAGAGGAGAGGGGTTTGATGTTGGGAATGTTTTTGATCAGTTCTGCTCTCCGGTTTCTTATCTGGAACAGTCCCAGGAACGGCCATCCAGTCTCTGGCTCTGGAATGCCATGTGAACTTACAAATCCACACCAGGGCAACGTGTCTCAAAGTGCCATTTATGAGGGTGGAAAAAATAAATAAAAAACAATATAATAGGCTATAATATGCTACATTATAAGACTTATGATTAAGAAGATGAGTAAGAGGCACACAGGAAAAAAACAAGACTAGGCATGCTCATCTTCTTTAAATTGAACATAATTAAAGGGGTCATTTGATGCTACCTGCACTTTTATAAGTTGTTTGAACTGAAAACATGTTGGCACTGAGTGTTCACAACCACCCTTTAATGATCTACTAAAATCTTTATGCCTGTCTGTGTGACCTCACATGAACAGGCCCCTCCCACGATAGTTTGATTGACAGTAGGTTCCAGATCAGAAACAGGTGTTTTGTTGAGCATAACAGTAGTCAATTACTTCCAACATCTGAGTGGATGAAGATGCAGAGGATCAAGCTTACATCTGGTTCTGAATCTACCTAATTGCGTCTTTGTCCGCTTGAATCATTCGTGATCCAGCTTCACCTACAGTGAAACTGAGAACAATTTATTTTTAATGAATCTTTGCAAATCACCTTTCCTAATAATGTGCTGATTAGCAAGTTTTATGATTTACAAAGGTGGGCTTTTCTGAATTTCTAGGCATTTTCAAACCGCTGGGTGTTTCTCAATCATGCAATCAAAATGATGCCCCTGACCTAACCCCACCCCTAAACAATGACATCAGCCAATGAGGTAACATGGTGTAAAAACGCCATTACCGTGCTGCAGAAACCTATACTTGTCCTGTTTGGAAAAGAGCTGTTTTTGACAGGTTATAAAAAGACATTTTTAAATGACTCATTTGAACTTGTGGAAAACGAGAATCACATGAACCCTTTAAACATATATTCTAAGTTTTATATTATATATTATTATTATAATATAATTCAATAACTAATATTATACATGATTACAATGGCTTCATTTGCAAATAGTAGGGCTGTATAAATGACAGACAATGGTTACGACTGGATGAAACTCCGTAATGGCAGATGGGATCCAGGTGTGCAGTTGATAATGGGCCAGGTGTGGATCTGGGCACGACAAAAGCCAGTGAACCTCAGGATGGGCTTTCCAAGGTGTGGTTGAGAACAGGAATAGCAAAACAATGTAACATGGAAATTATGTAGTGAATTTAGAACAGTTGAGTCTTCTGTGTCTCAAATTGTTATATTCCAAATGTTAAGAGTCATTTGAACAAATCCTTCTTATTTTTCCTTATGCATGCTAACTTTTACATGCAATTTCGTCTATAGACAGCATGTATCTGGAAAACACCATCAGCTTTGTGTGCATGCTCCGAAAGACAATGGTGACACTGGTCATTTATTTATCCATCAATAATATGAGTATTGTTTACTTGACCTTGAAGACCATATCTTGACTTTGCAAAAACACGCTGTTCCAGTTGTAAGTGCACATCTGGTAGTTGTTTGACAGAAAATGGGATTTTTTTTTCAGACCTGGCACGATACGTCTTTTCTTATATTGATGCAAATTACCCCAACTAGTAAGCTGCTTATTAAGTGGCTGTAATTTGAACTAGATACTAGACTGCTCTGTTAAATTTTGGAACAGATTTAATAAAACTACACATACGCTTTCTGATTTTGTAAATGGTTACAGGTGTTACCTGTACAAATGGTTACATGGTTACTACTAAATTTTAGGTAATGATAATAATAATTATAAACTCATCCAGAAATGTGCACGTTGTTGGTAGGAAATGTGTGGCAAATAAAAATATGTGTTCTAAAATCACCTCAAAATGTTAAACACATTTAATATACTGCAACTGAATGGAATCATAGTCTGAAGCTAAAAAGCCAAGTCTCTGTGAAGTCTTGTATTCCAGCCGTAGTCAAAAAGTCAAACATTGGGTCGGGTGAAGCTAAATGCTATATGTTAATCTCATTCCAGTTTGTTGTCACATCCTCAGGTTATCATTAGCTACACCGCCAAGCTTCGCTGGGTGCCTACACATACACCGGCACACTAGGTAAAGTCCAAGAACTTTGTCACTTCACCCCACCCCGATGAAATATAGATGAAGGCCTAAAATTTTGATGAGCCCCCAAACCATAACTTGTCATTCAAAATAATCCTTTCAGTCCCCCATCGGTTAAGCTTCTCTTGTTTTTACAAAAGACAGTAAGATGCAACAAATCTTGCTGTTATGAGTAAGCATGATTATGAGATTAAGAGAAAACATTAGCATAGTGCTAACCAATGCTAAAGTAAAATTAAATGTGTTTTGAAAACAAACCATGTTAATGTCTTGCTTTTTCTCCCTATAGGCCTATAGTTAATGTCAGTGGAGTCCATGTTTTTGACTTCAGTGGACCATGCTTTAAATATAAAATCTGGTATTCTCTATGTCTGTGTCTTAATATCTTATTTGATGTGTCCTTTTAAGTAAATTTGACTGCTTGAAAATCAAATTAAAATAACTATTAAGAATATTATTTGTGTTCTAGTGAAATCACAAAACACATTATAATTTGTGCCTGCTTTAATAGACACCCACCTTTCTACAGTGATCATTCTGCTTTATTTAAATAATAAAAACAATATATATATATATAATGACATCCATCAGCTCTGTATTCCTTCCAAGTCACAGTGGTTAAGCCATGGAAAGTCAACATGTGACAAGTAACCTGAAGATGATCAGTTGCTCTCCTCAATTAAGACCTGTTCCTTGAGGCTACTTGGAGGAACGTCTTTAACCATCAGCCAGTTGTAGTTCTTTGAGCAAATACTGAATGTGATCATTCTGAGTGTTTCTCTGTGCTTCAAATGAGATATGAGATACAGGTTCTAATAAAAAGTGTGAGTCATGATAATAACATTCTATATTAAATTGCTTCCATTTGTCGGTTTGGCAGAGAAAGTATATCTTCACAAATATGAAAAAGCAACAACAGAAAACCAAGTGGGAGGACAGAGAAAAAATAAATTATTAATCTAATTAAAGCATCCACAATAGTCATGAGAGACATATTCCATATTAAAATATATATCAAAATAAAAATGAGGACTTTAATGACGTGCAGTATTCATCTTAAGACAAGACTTTTGCACCAATTCAATGCTAGTCAATGCTAATTTGACAAAAAGTTGAACAGTGTGTGACTTTTTTAAGCTTCAAAAACTGATTCCATTGAGTCATTGGAGATCATATGTGTTTATTATTTTTATTTTGTTATTTTGTAACTGGTGTTCAATAGCTAAGCCACAAAGACCTACAATGAAATTATCAAAATTGTTTCCAATGGCAAAACCGTGACTAAAATTGCACAGTGTCGGCCAGAAAATGCAATCCAATTTCTTCAGTGTTGTGAAGCTCAGTCCAAAGGACGCAAAGTACATTCAGGTGGACATAATCAAAGAGCATCTGAGAGGCGATGTGCTCTTGTTCCACGATAAAAGGCAGAGTAATGCGAGAAAGAGAATGAAATGCTGGTGTAAGGTTACTGTGTTTTTTCTCCCGGGCCTTATCTATTCCCATCATCTCTTTCTTGCTCACATTCTTTCTCCCTCTTTGCCGCAGACAAATCCTCAATTGTCAGGGTACGTGTGAACTGTTGTTTCAGAGCGAACGACAGCCAGTTGACCCCTGGACAAAGAAGTGCACTGTCCACAGCATGGTGCTCTGATCTTAAGCAGTACAGATGAACAGAAAGTCTTCTGACTTCCTCAAGTGACCAATCTTTTTTATTAAGACCTCAGGGTGTGTGTCTAACCATTATATCTGTGGCTCTGTTAGCTAAATGACAGCTATCAACTCAAATTTATGTAAACATGCTTTATCTAATGTTAGAAAAGTACTTTAATGTATTCAAATAAAGGGATTTAACTGATAAAATGTTGAATGATTTAATAAACAACAATTTAGTATAGGATACAATTACAGGATACACAATTACATTTTATTAAACAGCACAAATTATAAGATACATGTTCTTTTTCCAACAATCCAAATGATTCAAAGTGTTTCTTTCACCCGAAAAGAGTGATTCTGTCATTCTTTGCTCACCCTGGTGTCGTTTCAAACTTATTAGACCTTTGTTCATCTTCGGAACCCAAATTATGATATTTTTATGATATCGGAGAGCCATCTGACCCTCCATAGACAGCAATGCAACTGAAACGACAAAAATAACATCATTAACTCCATTACCATTACCATTATGTATGGTAACTCCATTACCATGATATCAAATTATATATGATATGGTTTTATGATATAAAAGCTTGGTTGGCTTTAAACTTTTTAAATTTTAATGAAAAAAAAACAGAGGTTTTGGTGTTTGGACCCAGCGGTCCCTGTGAGTCCTCCTCTGTTCATTTGGGACCCTTGGAAGTATATTTTAAACTTGTTGTTAATGACCTTGGTTTCAAGTTGGACAGTGATTTTAAATTGGACAGCCAAGTCAGAGCGGTGGCGAAGTCCAGTTTTTATCATTTAAGGCGACTGGCAAGAGTGAAATCTTTTCTTATAGGCAGCATTTTGAAACAGTGATCCATGCTTTTCTTACTTCTCATTTGGACTACTGTAACTCACTTTATGTGGGGGTTAGTCAGTCGTTACTCCCACGTCTGCAGATGGTCCAAAATGCCGCTGCGAGACTGTTACCAGGAACCCGCAAAAGTGAGCATATAACCCCTGTGCTGGCCTCACTGCACTGGCTGCCCGTGTCTTATAGAGTGGATTTTAAAATTCTTATGTTTGTTTTTAAATGCCTTCAAAATCTTGCCCCGCTTCTTCATCCCTACACCCTGTCGGTCTCTTAGGTCAGCTGATCAGCTGGAAGTACCGAGATCCAGGAGGAAGCTCAGAGGGAACAGGCCGTTTGCTATTGTGGCGCCAAAACTATGGAATAACCTGCCCTTGCACGTTAGAATGGCACCTTCACTGTCGACTTTTAAAACATGTCTTAAAACCCATTTTTATTCTTTGGCTTTTGGCCTCAGTGAGACTTCTTAATAACTTCATTTATAAATTTATTTGTTTATTTTTTATTATGAATGCTGATTGTTTTAGTTGAAAGTACAGCACTTTGTGTCAGCTGTGGTTGTTTTAAAGTGCTTTATAAATAAAGTTGATGATGATGATGATGATCTTCTACCATGATTTACTCTCTAAAGACGCATCACAACATAAGCGTACCTTCCACTAGACGTAAACAACTGCAGGTTATGTACATGCGTGTGCTTTCACCCAGATTTAAACAAGGCTGATTACGTCAATTACGTTAAAGCTTACGTCGCATTGTGATATTCTCTAAAATGGCGGAAGCCGTAAGTCAGGAGAGAAGAATGTGTAAATTATGTTATTTTTGTTGTCTTTGCGCAAAAAAAAGCATTCTGGTGTTGTTTTACTGGTGTTTTTAGTACGTTTCTGGATCTGGATCTGGATCATCCCAGTTGTATTGCTGTCTATGGAGGGTCAGATGGCTCTCTGATATCATAAAAAATATCTTAACGTGTATTCTTCTTACGGGAGGTCTTACGGGTTTGGAACGTCATGAGGGTGAGTAATTAAGGACAGAATTTTCATTTTTGGGTGAACTAACCCTTTAAGGTAGCACTGTCACAGTTGTATTTACAATGTTTTCAACTTAATCAAATCTTTTGGTAAAATCAAGTCAGAATTTGGAAAAATCATTGAAAGACAACATTGACCTTGGAAGCACATATTAACTACTGAAGTAAGATCATGAATCTGTGGTTTTCCATTACAGACGAAACAGGTATTACAGGAGAGGTTTTCCTTGCACATTTGTGCTTTCCAAAGCTTTAGTGAACACAGTGCAGCTTGGATTACTGCAATTTGGCAGCACAATGGCGAAAGAAGGTATAATGAGAAGAGCTGTTTCATCTGGGAGTATCAGGCTGAAGAACAGTCATACTGTAGCTAATGAGAGTGTTTTTTCTGGTCTCATTACCGACCAGTTTATTTGGCCAGTAATACCTGCATGAAGACTGTTTGGGAAGAAAAATTAACTCTGCGTTGCGTATATATCCATCGTCAGTCCATCCATCTTCTCAGTCTTCTAGAGGAGAAAAACAACATAATGCTCTTTAATGTCTTCCATGTGCTTTTGGGGTTCATGAGTAATTCGGAATGCGCTCGCTCAATCCCCTTTCTTTTCATTTTTATTGTTTTTTTTTTACTTTCTATTATGTTCTGAGTTTCTTACCGTCGCTGCCAATTTCTCTTTCTCTTCTACTCTCTCCCCGTCTCCCCCTCTCTTTCTGTTTCTCCTATATTTGCACGTATGTTTCCACTCAGCCCAAAATTCTTTCCAATTCTAAGGCCTCTTCCCTCAGGCTAAAAGGAGGGGCGAGATCTGGGGCCAGTTTTCATGACCTGGATCAGTGTGTTTCTGCGTACTCTCCTTTCTTTTACAGAATAATCCATATACTATTACATAACAAAATCCACTTGAGTTACAGACTCAGATGTTGTTCCCACCTGTACAGCACTGAATTATATGAAAGTCTGTCTTTGGGTCTGATTAGTTTTATTTTTATTCAGATATTTTGTGTGCAAGCCATTTATAGATTGGGTTAATAAAACACAGACTCAACTTATTCAAACATCATGTGCCTAAAGAAACCTCACAAATTTTCAATCACCTTTTCTCAGGAATCAAATATTCTGGCACAAAAGGCTTAATGTACTACAGACATTGTATCCTCATTCACTCTAGTCTCATGGCAGTCTGCCCAGTGCAAAAAGCCGAAGCCTCCAGGAAAGCATCCTATATGGAGCTGGTTTTTACGTTAGCTTTAAATAATTGTCACTGAGGAAATGTTCCACATAAAAGATTTACAGGTCACCTTTCCAATACATGAGTATGATTAGAATATTTAAGTGTGTTCTGTGTTTCGTAGTTGCAGTATAATGGATGTGACAGCAGATTTTGTGCTTCATAATTTGTGATATTTTGAGATGTTTTAATTTTTAAATATTATTCGTAGCCAATGCAACTCTCTGTAATAGGAGATCTTGAACACACATTGCTAAGAGCACTAACCTTAAAGACAGAGCTACTATTAAAAAATAAAAAAAACTTCTGAGCTCTCATAAATGTGCTGCATAGAAACCATATAAATATATATACGGTACAGTATATACAGTACAGGCCAAAAGTTTGGACACATTCTATATTCTAGTTTCTTCAAAATAGCCTTTGCTCTGATTACTGCTTTGCACACTCTTAGCATTCTCTCGATGAACTTACAAGAGGTACCTGTAAAGGTTCACTTTACAGGTATGCTTTATCAGGGTTAATTAGTGGAATTTCTTGCTTTATCAATGGGGTTGGGACCATCAGTTGTGTTGTGCAGAAGTCAGG
>JAUMHR010000099.1:2817103-2828472 GCA_032361145.1 Enteromius fasciolatus | reverse complement strand
AACACATATAAAAAGATATATTAAAATATTTACAAAAATGTGAGGGGTGTACTCACTTTTGTGAGATACTGTATATACATACATAAAATATATTAAGAATTCTGACCCTCCCATAGACAGCAAGGATATTAACACCATCAAGGTTAAGAAATATAGTAAGGGCATTGTTAAAATAATCCATGTGACATCAGTGGTTGTTGAGAAATTGTCGAATAACGCCGTTATTTTTTTTTTCTTTGCAGACAGAAGTGATTCTCGTAGCTTCGTAAAATTGCTGTTGAACCACTGATGTCACGTGGACTATTTTAATGATGTCCATGACGTTTCTGAGCCTTGATCATGTTAAAATCCTTGCCCTCTACGGAGGGTCAGAGAACTAATGAATCAGAATTCATCAAAAATATCTCCCTATCTTATGGGTTTAAAACAACAATTAATGACAGAATTTTCATTATTGGCTAAATTATTCCTTTAATGGTTCATTCCTATAATAAATAAAAAAAATAAAAATAAAATGATAAAATACAGAAATACTGACTTCTCCACAGAGTTGCGAGGAGAAAGTTGTTTAGGTGCAGCTTTCCTGCGCTGTTGGGCTTCTTCCAGTAACTGCTCTCCTTGAGGGAAAATCCCTTCCATCAGATCCATGGTGGTCTTCATCTTGCTCTGGTCTAAAATGTCCGCTAGGGACTTGTCCTTGTCCATTATGTCTCTAGCAAGCTCTTTTCTTTTTTCGTCATCTTGTGACCGCGAGGGATGTGAAGACACTCCGTTGCTGCTTTGATCTGACAAAGGAGACGTCTGCAGGCCATGTAACGCATAAGATACTGGGTTCACATTGGTTTGTGGACCCTGGTCTTTCAGAGGGCCCATATCTGCTTCTCTTGGATCAGGGCCCTGGTGCTGGTCCTTTTGCCTGGTGTAAGTACAGAACAGAGAGTATGACTGATCCGGGTTTCCCAAACTCTGAATATGAGTAACTCCAGGTCCTTGAGAGCTGACAGGGGTCTCGATGGGCAAGTCGAGATATTGTCGACTTTCTTTTTCTGTGTCACTCTCGGAGTGGACGATTTTAATGGGAACTTTCTTCACTGACGTGTTCTCATCTTTAACCATATCCATCCTGGAAAACAACAATGATTTTTTCAACTTTGGTGAATGAAAGAAATGCAACATAAGAAAAACTAGCCAAAAGAATAAACGGGAAAAACTATTTCAGTGGGTATAATCTGCATAGAAAACCATGAAACGTAATATTTTACTTTGGGCTAGCAGGCTTTGCATACAGGAAAACAAGAAATGTCAGTTCCTGTGCCCAAACCATGCATATGCTTAAGAATCATAAAACTTCACTATAACCCAAATGTCCAGTTCATAACCTTGGTCTTCTCCAGGCTGTAAGACTAGCTCCCACACCAGAAAACAAAACACTCCACCAGTCTTTAGTCAAGGCTGGGATGTATCCCTCTCATGACTGATCTGAAGAACTGCAGCACACATGGGCAATGTGCAGTAAGGACACATATGAATAAGCCCCTTGTATGTGCATGAATACAATAAAGAAAAGCACTGTCATTAAATTACTGGGCTGCAGGGAGAGTTTCCAGTGATGGTTTTAAGATTGCAGCTGAGAGTAGCCCAGCTGTGGTTTGCCAGTGGAAATCTTCCTAAATTCCAGCACAGACCTGAAAGAATTCCTGAATGGCGGAATTTAACTCTAAACACACAAAGTCTTACCTTTCAGGAGCTTCATCCTGTATGGAGACGGAGACAGGGGGCTTGTCAGTCAGCCTCTGGGGAGCAAACTGGGGCGAGGGCGAACGCTGCCCCTCCATGGTGGGCTGGGTCGAGCCAGCGGTTTGTTGGGTGGGCAGGACAGCTGGAGGGGGAGGAGGTGGAAAGGGAGGAGGCACAAGCTCTTGTTGTAGCTCCTCCTCTCGGGTTGGCCCTTTGCTGTGCTGCTCTGAACTCTTCCAGGGAACGGGGACTGAAAGAGGGGCGGAGCTTTGATTGTTGACAGGAGAAAGTGAGGCCAAGACTCCACCTCCTCGTGATCCAGACTGGACCTCCTGAAACTTGCTAAGAGGAGGAGGTGTTCCCTCAGGGCATTTGTACTTCTCCAGATGGAGCAAGAGAACAGAGCTCTTGTTTTTGGAGGGGGCTGATGGTTCACTGCGAGTGCTATGATCAGAGAAATGCTGTGCAGTTTTATGATGACTGGACGGAGGATCTAAAACCTTTTTCTCCAAGTCTTCGGGCAAAGCCAAAGGAGGTGCTTCTGATTTTTCCTTGCATACGAATTCACTGCATCCTTTCTCATTTAACCTAAGAAAACAAAGGAGAAACGCTTTGAAGTCAAATTCTCAATCCACCAATGCACACAACTGAAGAAGATTTATCAAAGGCCCAGACTCTGAATGTATTTGTCCTTTTTGGCGCACAAAGCCTCACTGTGTTCAGCGTAAATCGATAGGCAGGCAGACATTTCTCCCACATTTCACCATCTCTCCATGGTAACTCCCAGGCTGGCTGTCATACCCAGCATATTTCTGTTCCCACAAGCCTGTCATGCTGTGAAGAATGAATGATCTTTCCCCTGCAGCAACTGGCAAAGAGAACGCTTTTCCCTTCTTAATCTTGATTGTTTTCGTTTGTGTTTTTACTCTCTTCCTTGTCTACTTTGATTAATGGTGGGCAGAGAGGGATAAGGCAGCTCTTTTTGAAATATTTTATATAAAATTGCTTTGGGAAAGAAAACTATCTAGAATTACAACAATCTATTAGTTAAAGGTAAGATATATATAAACATATTTTTTTTTAAGTCTTAGGAAGCCACCTATTTCAGATGTCCATCCGGGATGGGTGGTCTGACGATATATATTTATAGCATGTCACATTATAAATGTGTCAACTGATAGAGATTATACTGTATAATTTACAATAATTTTGGTGATGCCTCCGATAGTCAATATGGGCAAAGCAATTATACCAATATACCAAAAAGAAATCTACAAAACTGCACAGAAAGACACTGTACACTGAATTACCTGCTGGATGTATAGAAGCAGTGGCTGTGCTCCAAAGAAAGAGACATAGAGAGATTAAAGAAGAGTAAAGAAAAGCAAATATGTATTGAGTAGTTGTAGAATGGTTAGTGGTTATACAACAGTTGAAAAGTTTGTGGTCTGTAAGATTTTTAAAAAGTTTTAAAGTGTATTATTATGGCTTTATTGAATCAAAATACAGTCATTTTGTAAAAAAATAAAAAATAAAATAAAATAATTGATTTGGTGCTTAGGAAACGTTTATTTTTAATGTTGAAAACAGTTGTGCTGCTTAATATTTTTGTGGAAACCATTTGTTGTTGTCAAATATATGAATATAAATAACAAAGAACAGGATATTTTTCTGAACTTCTGAAGTCTCCACTTATGATTAACATGATGCGTCCTTGCTGATTTCAAATATTAATCTTGAAAAGAAAAGAAATCTTACAGTCCTAAAACTTTTGAAGGGTAGTGTACAAAAGCTAGGCAAAAGGCAAAGTGCAGTACGAAATATGCAAATGCAGAAATAAAGTATGAATTTTAAGAGTCATTCTCAATGTACATGCTGTCATTGCAGATGCCATTAGTACTGTATGCATGCATGGGTAACATTCAAGTAGGATGCAGGTTATTTCCGATACTATAGCGTCTAATATCTCATGTTGAGATCTCATTTGATCTCAACATGATGTGGCATGCAGAACCTCTCTGCTGTAATACTATGTAAGCTTTTGTCCACAACACCCCACCTATAATCAAACATCAGTCTCTGGCTAGCTTCTCTTGTTTGATAAAGTTCATACGACAAAACATCTACCAGTACTAGAAACGTCTAATGGAAAAGACATACCAAACATCTAACCACGTGGATAATCAACTGTTTCATTGTTTACTAAGTATTTTGCATGCAAACACTGACCTGCATTTACATATTAAGTAAAAAAAAACAGAATGAAGCCAAAAACATATCATTAACCGATAACTAACAACTAACTTACGGAATCGGGATGACTCAAACTTCATCTGAAAGACTGAAAAAGCCCATAATCCAAGTACTCATGCTGCTGTCCATATAAAGCAATCCTTGCATAAAATATGAAACTTGACTGTATGAGAAGCAACGCTCACCTCTGATGATTAGGAGTTCTCATCTCCGCAACAGGTGCTTCCTGGAGCCCTGAACATATGTAATCTCAACCTGGGTGGGGCTAAAATGCTTGTAGCTCAATTGAAATGTTTCCAACTGGATTTAGTCCACACTAGCTGTGCTTATAAAAGTCAACAGCTGCAAAACAGTGTTCTAACATTAGAAGTCTCTGTCAATATCAGTTACTGACATGAAGAATCCTTTCAGCTTTTTCAGAGTTTTAGAATTGAGTTGTGCGTTTTTGCACACAAGTAAAAAGATTGGGCGGCAGACAGGAAAACTTTGACATTTAAACAACGATTTCTAAGAAAACCCGTAGCGCTATGAAGTGAAGATGCAGGTCTATGGTATAATTCATAGTTTGCTCTCCACAGCACCTTAATTACAAGCAAGAAAAAGACAAAACCTTTCATAGGGGGAAATTTACAAGGCTTTGGATGATGGATGTTTGGCGGTAACGTGCTTATTCAAGTTTGCCACTCCTCACGTCTACACATAGGATTCTAAAAAAAAGTGACCCAAAGAAGCCAAAAGACGACTTTCCTGAAAAGTTATGGTTATATAAATACAAGAATGTTATATTAATGTTAAGATAGGTCAGGTAGGTCATACAAACACACACACACTCAACCTGAAGCTGTTTGTAACAGAAAATCATCTTGTTGCTCCTGCTTTGAGAGTCAAATTAATGGCAATGTAAACTGTAAGTTTAATTAGTATCTCAAACACTCAAGAGTACATATTCAATTTGCCCTGGATCACACTACTGGAGCCCCACCTAAAAAGTATGCATGCAAAAGAAATAACATTCCCAGCAATCGATCCCTTATTCTTAAACTGCCTCTTCAAAGGACACAGCGTCTTTCATTCTGTGTTTTCTTGATTATAGTGGGAGAAGTGATAGATGAAGTAAGTGAAGATCAATTTAACATAAAAACATGTGATTTCATGACTTGCTAAGTCAACTGAAGGTCACTGCATGCCCAGCAAACCACATAATTAGGCTATAAGTTGTCCAACGGAAGAATTGTAAAAACCGTACCTTCACATAATTAATGATACTTCCTTTCTGTGCTAGTTACGTACATTATTCAAGCTCACAATACACATACAAGCTTTCTATTTGTCATCCAAATGGTTTTAAAAGTTCAGAAGGTTCTGCATTATGAATTGGAATGCAATGAAGTTTCTCCTTAGCAGAATACAGGGCTACCATTCGTGCTTCTTTCAGGATAAAATGCAATACCGACGAGATTACCTAATTACTTAGAGTAAAACTTGAGTTAAATCTTATCTATGCAAAGTTTTACAACTTTAAAATACGGAAATGAAGCAAAAGCCCTTTAAAGAAGCAGGAAGAGCTATTTTACTCTTTGGCCTTATTATGAATGAACTTATTGGACACTTCCTATGTCATACTCACATGCCTACACCTCAAATCCATCTCGTTGTAACAAAGCCCAGTCAGTGAGGACAGCAGTGCTGTCACAGCTGGGCTAAATCCCAAAGCTGCAAGGAGCATAAAGAGTCTACTGTTTGTCTTTGACCTGACGGGGGCTGACTGATGGCCCAACTGTGGATTTCTGTATGCAACAAGGTCAAGATCAGAGCCATTAGCACAGGAATAGTTTCACTGACACAGTCTCAGCGAGGACTGTTGGCACTGGTATCATTTCCATTACAAAGGGAAGAGTTGTTTGGCTTAGTTTCAAACAAGCCCAGAAGTATCGTGATAATCATGACAAAAAAGTATCTTAAAAGGGCAGTCAATAAGCACATTAAACTGATATAATCTTTGTACTCTTTAACAACTTGCAAGGCAATAGAAAACTAACAAAACAGCACTCACCTTGTACTATTCGTCTCCTGTTCGCAGAGATTTATCTCAGGCTTGGAATAGTCAGCTGACTTCTTTTCTTGAACTGGAAGTTTCTGGGAGGAATATAATACACATAAAACTTAACCTCCTCGTTCGGGTATTAATATATCTTAACTGCTGTTAACTTTGGCTACTTTAAGACCATTGTCTTTTGTAATTTTGGTCTTAGTTGTTTGGCATGATTGTGTGATCTTGCAACTTTCCTGGACTGAGGGTGTAACTTTTAGTTTAATGTTTGACTAAGTTCCGTCTTTTATATTGCTATTCACTGGGGCTATATGTGAGACTCAGGTCACTTTTGATTTATGGTGCTTTCTAAACAAAAACTCTGACAGTACGTGTTTAGTAAAAAATGTACCATTTTGAATAAAAATAACACCAGACTGAAAACTGAAGGACTTATTAAATATAAAATGACCAACCTGTCCATAGAAGTCAGCAGAAGGGGAGGATCTAGATCTTTCATGCACACAGGAGGGCTTACTCCGTCTCTCATTTCCTGTATCAAGGATGTTATCAGCAGAGTGGTATCGTCCAGATACCCTTGGTTCGGCCGCTTTCCTTTGGATATTCCATTTGGCCTCATACTCTGCAAAGGTGCCAAGTCGCTGTTGTTCTAGCATGGCTTGTTGGTTCACTGAGTGAGGGGCATCCTGACCTTCATTAAGGTGGTGTTCAGTGGGGGTTGAGCTTTCACTGTTACTACGCCCTGCTGTGTCACTCTTTGCAGAAAAGTGCATGCCTGCAGATTTGGTCAGTCTCGTGTCTTCAGAAATCTGCAGGTTTTGCTTTGGCATAGGCTTAGGGAAAGCTGGTTTTCCCACTCCCTCAAATAATCTGTACCGATTTTCCAAGGGTGCAGCATTATCAGGCACACTAGAGCGCTCATTAGCTCCTACTTCATGAATTTTATCTGGCTCAGAAAAAGACCGAACTTTCTTTTCTGCAGAAAACCGCTTGCGGCTACCAATGCGAAGCACCTGATTACTCCCTGAGGTGGGTTTGGTAGATGGGACCTCTGAGACACCTGCTAGTGGAGGTGTCTCTTTCCGAGTGGGACCCTCAGTACCTGGATGCTCAAACAAGACTGGCTCTAGATCTTTCCTCCTAAAGGATGTAGCCTGGAGGACTCTGGCTTGGGCTTCTTTCAGATGGTCTTTATAAGAGCTGGAAAAGCAGCCTTCAGAGGAGGGAGAAGAAGTCCCAGTGGTCTTCCAGACTGCAGGCTCTTCTACAACTTCAACCGGACTTTCTAAAGTGGCTGCACTTCGACTCTTTTGAAGCTGGGCTCTTCTCATCTGGATTTCATTGCGCAAGGTGGTGGCAAATCGGTCACTTCGCCGAGACTGTTTGCCACCGTGACTGTCAAGGGCTTCCTGTTGTGCACTTCCACTGTTGATTTCATCTTGACAGTCCTCCACGTCATTGTGTTCTTGGGCCAGAGAATACAGCATAGGGGTTTTCTGGGGACATAGCTTTGCCTCACTTTTAGTTGAAAAGGGTTGTTGTGAGTACTCTTTAACATGGAGATGACCAGCACTTATCCTGTGCTCGGGTTGCTTACTTGAGGGATAACTACCAGAATGCTCCTCTAAGCTAGACACATGGTGTTGCTTTTGGCTCCCCCTCAATTCAGAAGGTTTTGTCAAATCAGGTACATTCGAGGGATTACTTGGTGCAGAGAAAATGCGGTGGTGGTTGTCACTTTGTTTGAAGGGGGCATTGTTATCTTTATGCTCTGTATCATGGTGATGTGACTGAGGTGGAAAATAGCGGTCTTTTGCTCCTTGAGAACCTATAGACATCCTGTCCCGTCCACTGTGTGACATTTCTGAGACTGAAGATGCTTTAGAGTCATCACCTCTCACTAAAGATGCCTGGGTCATTCCCTGAGCGACATGATGAGAGGTAACGCCAACATGACCAGAAAATGATGCAGCTGGCCTTCTAGTTTGATTCTGGCTATTGAGTGGCATGTGGTTGTTTGTAGGCAATTCCTGCATACTGCTGAAGTAGCCACTGAATGGAGGTTTCAGTGCTGGTATTGTCCTAGTTTGAGCATGGAAAGTGCCCTCGTCACTGTACTGGCGTGGATGGTATGGAACATGGGCATATGATTGCTGTCTATCTCTGACGTCTGTCGTTGATAGGGAGTACGTCTTATCTGATGACATACGGGGTGGATACTGATGATGGGCATCGGATGAAATGTAGGGATTTGAGGAATCATTTTTGGATGGCAGGTTATAATCGCGTCGACCCTCAAGACCAGTCTCGCTGACTTGGTGAGACCTTTGTGTGCTGTCATAGGTTTCTCCTGCCTTTTGCAATGCTTTTACCTGAGGCTTTAACTGGGCAGGAACACCCTCAGACGTGCCCGTGATCAAACCCTTCTCATGAACCTTGGTAGCAGCAAAACTATCACTGCGTGTCGGTGGAGCAGGAGGTGGGGTGGAGGATACCATGCTTTTCTTCATATCTGGGACATGCCAGACAGGTCCAATACTAACTCTTGAATGCCGAGTACCTGGTTGTTCTTCAGCTTTTGGGATCTCATGGCTACCTGAACTTGAGAGATGCTGCAAGTATCCAAGCCTCTCGTCTTGTCGTACCCCTTCGCTTAGGGTTTGGCTATGTCTGCCATTGCTGTGCCTGCCACTAGAGTCCCACTGATTAATTTTGTACAGCATGTTCTCCGTGGATGCAGCGTTACTTTTGGACAGCGTGTAATCTGGAGTTCCTGAGCTTGTAGAAAAGGAGCTGTATGCAGAGTCTCGTTTACCACCGCCCAAATGTTCAATGCTGTTATTGTTGGACTTGTTTGGGGAAAGACGACCAGATGGATAGGGATGCGAGCTATGCTCTAGGCTGTCCATACTCCCCAAAGAGCTAAACTGGTCGGATACTCTCCGTAGATTTGTTTGCTCCCATCCAGTTGAGAGTTCAGAAGAGAATGTACTATAAAAAACAAACACACGTAAAGAGTGTTTATAGGCTGTATATTCTTGAAAATTCAAATGTAGTACACCATACCAAAAGTTTCTGGCATTTAATGTATATTCAAAAAAGAAAAATAGAGGTCTTCATTCTAAAATCAGCAATATAAACAGAAACAAATTTTTTTCTGTCTCTCCAGTTACCTTGCATCATATCTTGTTTGCCAGACTGGTGAGAGTGTGGACTGGTTTTTGGCATCTGACTGGCTCTCGTTGAACTTGGTGGCATGCCAGGAGTGAGGTCTGCTCATGGGTTCATTTCTCCTGTGGGCAGCAAACGGGAAAGAGAGAAGGACAGAGAAAGATGTAGAGAAGAGGAGGAAAGATTAGAAAACAAGGCAATTAAATGTTGCTTTGTGAACAGCTGCAAAACGAATGGCAAACACAGGCAGCACTACAACTATTCTGAAGGACTGTAAAGTGTCAAAACACGATAGATGATTATGGAAGTAGTGTAATGATCATGCCAAGAGACAGAGAAGTAGCCTGTGAGCATGCCGATGTTGCAGTCATTCACCACCAACAAAAAGTTTTTTAACTCTCAACCACAACGTCTAACAAACACCTACAAACACCATCAAATATCTGTAAACCACAACACTCATACCACAGCAACATACCCTTTCAATCGGTTCTTTCTGAGATGAATGAAGTGAAATAGAAATATAAAGTTAAATATAAAATGATTACTGAAACTGCCACAACAGATTAACAGAGCCTCTTATAAGAAATGTCCTTATGACAATATCAGTAATTCAGTCAGAGCATAGGATTTTTTTTATATAGATACTTCCAAATCTTTCCGAAATCATAAACTATGAAAAACAACAACATTTAGAGCCGATACTCATTAAATCCATACTTAAAACAATACTGCAAGAAAAAATGAACAGGGTTCCCACAGCTTCCAAGAAATTTCCAAACTGGATAAGACTTTTTTTTTAAGAATTTTCAAGATTGCACTCATAAAGAGTATTTTCTAATATATTAGAGACATTTATATGATTTTTGGATTTGAAAAATAAGGCCTGGAAATTTTTAAACATTTATAAATTCCCTAATATTTCCAGGTTATTCATGATCGTGGGAACCCTGAATAAGGAATGTGGAGCATATGCAAGGTGGAAAAGTATTGGATGGAAATTTGAACTTCCGGATGGATGATGTCACAAGGCCATGGAGGGAATATGATTGTAGATCATTATGACTAGACTGGGTGGTACAGGAAAGGAAGTGGCATTTTCTGTGGATACATTGATACCGTACCTCATGGAACTTCGTAAAATCTTCGTGAGAAAGCTCCGGGCCATATGTACGTCGCTCTCTGATGGCATTTTCTGTGCTACAATATCCACCATTTTCATCTTCCTGAAGGGAGTTAAAAGGGGGAGGGACACATATAGTCGGAATCTCTGAGTTCAGTAAAGTTTGACAGGGAATCTAGAGCTGAATTCCAAACGGAGACATGAAATCTCTGTGATGGGAAAATACAGACATACTAGCATGGGCCACAACACTGTCTGTAATTAGTTGAGCATTATACGCAAGAACACAAACATAAATATAGCCTTGCATAAAAAAAACATAACCAATTTAGACAAAACAACCACAAAATGTTGCTTAAAGACGTTATACTGTATGAAAAAAACACTGTCAAAATACAAACAGTCAACATAAATGAAACCTGTGTTTTTAATGCCCATGCCCAATTGTTGCAGACAGTTGAGAAGTACATGCATGGAACAACTTTAGCAATAAGGCAATTCAGAAACACATCACTGAGAGAGAAATCTAGAAAATAAAAAAAAATGTAATAGCCTTCTTTTATTCTTACTTCTCATTGTGCTCATGATCTAACACACTGACCAGAGATCAGCAACTTACAAATAAAAGCATAGTGTGAATAGTGGACATAGGGAGACATCTAGTGGTTAAGGTTTAACACTACAACTCCATAAAATAAAATAAAGTAAAACTGAGAAAGAATGTCAAGTAATTTGTTAACCATCACAACACCTTTCCAGGATCTATGTATGCTTTGTTTAATGGCTGCATGCCACTTCTTTTACATCAATATGTTTAGAATAACACATTCCACAGTGTGTTGCTCCACAGCTCCCAAAACTAAAGAGTCCACCCACACCTGACCTGTGACCTTTAAGTTTTGAGAGTCAAAACATTCCTGTCGTTTCTGAAATTCAGTCGTTTGGTTTAGTGATAGGATTGTAAAAACAGAAATCCATCTCCTTGAATTTCCAACAGTCTAAAACCATGAGACCGGAGGGGTTAGAACAACAGTC
>JAUMHR010000099.1:2804844-2817003 GCA_032361145.1 Enteromius fasciolatus | reverse complement strand
TAAAGGCAGGTGAGCGAATACTTTTGGTAATATAGTGTATATATATATAATTTTTTTTTTTTTTTTTACTTACTGAATTTTAGTAACCTGTTTGAATTGAAGTGTGTATAAATATACTTATAGAGAATATAAAAATATATTTCTTGTAGAACATTTTCAAAACAAAAAGCACATATGAAGTCAACATCCAAGGCTATAAATTGATAGTAACTTAAATATTTTGCCAAAAGCGAAAAGGCTGGTATTTGGTATGCCTTTCTTACACCGGGGCAATCCAGCCTCTGTGTGCCTAAATAACTTCTTGGGAAGTTATTGGGTTGTCTCTGGTTTTGTGTGTTGCTGTCAGTGTACGCCACTAGAATGGCCTGCAGAAACAGCTCCTTCTCTTTCCACAGATCCAGAGTGTCTAAAGACCAGCTTCTTTCCACCTTCTCTCCTTTTACAGCATGATCTTCCGTGTCTCTCTCTCACAGTGTATCTCTCTTTATCCTCTCTGAGCTAGGCCTGTTGTTCCCAGCCCTCCTGTGCTGCCGTGCCTGTTCCTGCCCTCCTCCCTCCCTCCATTCCTTTCTTCCACGCCTCTCCCAGTTCATTTTGTTTACCATGTGCTTCACTCTTGCATTGCAGGCCAACGGACATAGTTTCTTACACATGGAGCATGAAACTGCAGTGTCTCTTCTGAAGAATTTCCCGAAAACTGTGGACTTGGTAATCTTAAGGGAGAGCACAACATAAATATTTTTATAGCTTAAAGACTTCTCACCCAGATGGAACACAGGAACTTGTACATCTTCTTTTTATCTAGAAACAATTTTGCCAATTGCTGGACCAATGGCAAATTCCAGTGCCAAATGTAAACTAGAGGACATATATAATAACGTTACATATGGCTTACGCATTCTACACGAACATACATTGGTTGAAATCTTTGGTTGATGTTGCTGATATTCTTCTTTATCTCAGCCTGTGGCTGTAAGTGGGTGCATTTTTTCCTGCTTATTTATATGGCGTATTATTTTGTACCTATTTTTCCTAGCAGCTTTTCGGTTTAATCTTGGAGCATGAAAGCACATCTGCTTTTAAGGACATTTACCCACCATAACACTGCCTCAACTTTGTAAATGCCTTGTGTAAATATATACATTTACAACTCAAACGTGATAGGAGCGTAGAATGTGAATGAAAGACACATTGATGATTTTCTAACACTCCGATGAGTTTTTGTAACAACTAAGAAGAGACATCCTTCTCACGAAAACGACAATTTAGGGAAATCGAAGAGTCCCCTTTTAATCTTGATGAATCCTAACCTTCTGTATTTGCACAAATCAAATGACAGAAATGAATCCCTAAGCAATATTTCTTCCATTTGTGTGGTTTTCCTGCAGCACCCTCTATTGGTATTCATGGATTGTTCCTAGCCCAGGTCAGGGTGGGTTTTATTTCAGTTGCTAGGTAATGTGAATATACATTTCATGTTTTTTTGTTTTTTTTAATTCCTACATACCTTTGTTGGCTGCCAGGAAAATTCATACACACGTGGCAGTTTATTGGCAACCGTTTTCTATATAAAAATGTACTTTCATATCACATACTACAGTTTAAGTGAGGGGGAAAAAAGGCAAAAAAAGCTTAATTCAAGTTGCTTTGTTGTCGTTACGCTGCTTTTAAATATTTTTTTAACGAAATAAAGGGAATTCCTGTCATAATAAAACGGACTAGATACAGTGTACACATGTAAGGCTTTACTGATTAGAGCATGCTTTCACTCTTAAACTTGTTTTATGATGATGCTTATTAGGGGTCAATGTGTTTTGGAAAAAGCATTTTTACATAACCATTGTTTTACATTTCTTTTGGCCTTTTATTTATCCTTTTTAAATCAGTCATTGTGACAAACAGTGCCATAATATCCCTAAAACAAACTAATCTTGGCATGTTTCAAATGTTGCTAAAAATGTAGCATTTAGAAGGAGTTTCGAGCCGAAATGCACTCTGAAAGACCCCAACACCCCACCCACTGCATTTAGCTTCAGAGAAATATTGTTGATTATTAAATAAAGATTATTATGGATGATGAAATTAATTGTTTAAATACTATTGTGAAAGAACATTTGATAACGATTATTTTTACTAAATGTTTTCAAATAATGGTTTCTAATATATTGATATAATTAGCTATGCTCAAATTGTTAAATTTTATAAAGAACAAAACCAATGTATGGACAGAGAGATAGATTGTGAGGGAAGAAAACACTAGAAACAATTATGTACAATTCTTTCTAAAGTAATTGTGAATTTGTGTCATAAACATATATATGTATATGAATATACAAATGGTCATTTTTGTATGTGTTTAAAGACCTATTGAATATAAAAGGTAATATATGGTACTATTCAGTCTAATTGCAGTATTGATGTAAATAACTATGAATGGAGACATTTAAATAATTTATTCCAATAGATTGTGAATGTACTTAAAGCTTTCTGCAGTATTAAGACTTACTGAACTTGAATGCCGTTTCATTTCTGTGCAAAAAGTAATTATATCTAGAAGAAATTATTCAATTTAGTTCAAAAGAATTAGTGACAATTTATCATATTTATTTGCACATGCAAGTTTACTCCTTCCAATTTTTTTCTGTATTACCGCAAATATGTAATTGATGACATATATTCTGTGTCTAGAATGCATTTTGCAGATGATATATGTACATATTTAAAATAAATTTTAGTTAAAAAAATTTAAATAACAAACCTGTATAAAAAGGAGAAGAAAGTCCAATGCTGTTCAGCAAATATTGGAGCCATTTTCGGCTTTGGAGTACAGATTTTTTTCAGTATCTAAGAGGTGTTTTGAATAATGTTTCTTTATTGTACAAATAATAAAAATGTCACTATTGTTACTTCTGGTCATTCTGTGGTCCTTTATAGACGATAAAAAAAAACATTATTGTCATCATTTATTACTAGTGCTTTTTTTTTTTTTTTAAATATTAACATTCACACTGAAAAAATTATAAAACATAAAACTTCAACAACATTTTTTTGGTTCATTTGTTTGACAACGTCTTGATTTCATTTCGACGCATGCACAACAAAGGTTTGTTTATAAAAGTCTACAGTGCCATTTTTACAGTTGGATAAATTAAAACAAGTGTCAGGAGATGATTTATTATCGTGTCGTCTTGTTGTTTTATACTGTCAGGGTTTGCAAATAACCAAAGTGTTATGGCACAAGAATTGATCGACTATCAATGATGGTTAAAGTAACATTAACTTAAACATTATGTTGGAATACGACTGCGGAGATACTCAAGGACAGCATCAGTTCCTTTACTGAGGATGGCAGCTCTTGGATTACGGAAAGGATTCCCATCAAGCATTAGAGCCCTAAAGATATAGGATAAATCATAAGATCATACTTAAACTAACAGGCTCAAGACCTTTATTGTGTAAACAGTCATCTGTTTTTGTCCAAATTTTGAGTTAAAGCTTGTACGTTTGTTCTCGTGGTCTCATTTTCATTTATGTAAAACGGAGTCTACTACTACTACTAAAGTCCACACTAGAATCAGAAGAAAAATTACACTCACCTCAGACTGGTACAGTTGCCAAGTTCTGGTGGCACCTGCATTATATCATTGTTGGACAGATCCAGAGTGGATAGATTATTTAGGGTCTTCATTTGGACTGGATCAATGCCTCCAACTTGATTGTTACTGATTAAAATGGTCTCAAGGGATGAGATGCAGTACAGCACTTCTGGAAAAGACTTGAACCTAAAGAGACCACAAAAAAAAGGGATATTTTTTTAATCAAACAGATTTGATATTTGCTCATTTTACATGGCAGAGGGTGAAAATTGTAGAACTTGCCTATTAAAAGACAAAATAACACTCCGCAGCTTGGTTAAGCCCTCCAACTCCACTGGCAGTGAGATCAATAGATTGTTTCTATAAAAAAAAAAAAGGCATTAGTTCAGTGCACTTTGTAATGGTAAATTATGGTAATATGGCACACTTAAGTGACCTCAGAGCTCTTATTTATTTAAATCGTATTCATTAAGTAATAATTTGCTTTGAAGTAAAATATTTTTTGAGCACAGAATATCTGAAATAGATTAGCAATTAAAGAAATCCAGATTTTTTTTTCTCTGCAAAATTTCTTTCTACTACATAATTATTGTAGTTTTTTACCCTTTGTGCCATCTTAAAAATAACACTCTAGCTAAATGAGTAACATTTTGAGAGAACGCGGCAAAAACAAACTATGAACCACCGAATTAGCAAAGTAAGAACTTTTAAATTGGACACTTACAAGAACATAAATAAAGTTAAGGATTACCTGAGATCTATATGTACCAGTTGTTTCAACTTGGAAAAGTCCACTGGAATGGTTGTTAGCTTGTTAAACCCAAGATTGATGTCTGCGAGGGTGTCCTTTAACTCCAAAATTCTGCGGGAAATAACAGAATTCATTAAATCTTTGAAATGCTTCCAATAAAATGTAGTAGGCCATATGTACTACCTTGAAGGAACTGCAGTGAGCTGGTTTTTGCTGAAGTTTACGCTGGCCACAGGACTATCGTCAACTGCATCAAACACCTCGTCTGGGACGGACGCCTCATGCTTTTCACTAATTAAAATGGCAGGTTGTTACTGTTAAATACACAAAATCCTGCTAAGTCACTTGGAAGGTTTTTTCGTTACCTATAGTCTAGTGTTTTCAGTGTTTTGATGGCATGCATGTTGATTTTAGCTTGGCTCGGGAGGGTCATTGCTGTTTTTGGCTCTTCTTTCAAGCCCCCATCTGGTTGTTCTACATTTCAAAACAAGACAACGTCACAAAAAAAGAACATTCTTTTTTATTTTCAAACAACAGTGCTTTTTATAGTAAATGAGGCTGAAAAAACTAATAATACAGACATACCTTGTACTCGACTTCTGAGATATTTCAGGAGTTCACCAGTGCCTTTCTGTATAAAATATATAGCTATATAAGACTTTCTGAACCAGTTGAGAGAATTTTTAAGTGATGTTTCTGAGTTTATGAAGACTATGCTATGTTGAATACTCACAGTCAGGAGGTCTCTGCGGATGGCCCTCAGTGGATTGCCCTCCAAAGCCAAAGCCTTCAGCTTGGGTAATGTGCCGAGTCCACACGGCAGACTGTTTCACAAAAAAGAGAGACATGTTTTAATAATGAAATATCTTAGTTTTCTTATTCAGTTGATCTGTATTGCTTACTGTGTTATAAAAAGAAATGATAGTCCAGAATTATGTTTCTAGTGATACAAAATATTTTGCATTATACATACAATAACATATACCCAGCACCTGCTGATGTCATTGTTAGTAAGATCCAGGCGCTCCAGGCCTTGCAGTAGGGTTATTTCTTCAGGGAGGCCCTTCACCTTGTTATCTCGAAGCTCCAAGAAACTCAGAGCACTCAAGTGCTTCAAATGATCTGCCTCCAGTACCTCAATCTGGTTGTTCCCACAGTGGAGTTCCTTCATTTATGTAAACATCCTAGTGTTAGCCTTTTTAAGACATTCACTAAATCTACCACACGGTGGTTGTGGTTTACCTTAAGTGTTTTACAGCAGGGCAGCTCAGGAAGGAAGTGTAACTTGTTATGTCTTAAGTAAAGCTGCTCGAGGGACTCCATTTGAGCCAGGACAGGAGGAATGCTCTCCAGTTGATTCCGGGAACAGTCCAGCATTTTCAGGTCTGTGAGGGTTGAACACAAGATGGATGAGATCGCAGGTTAATCAATAAACGTTATTCCCATCTAACCTGCTACTGTCTAAACGTACTTTTCATTTCACTGATGGCAGGAGGAAGACTCTTAAGCTTGTTGCAGGACAAATTCAATTTCACAAGATTTTTCAGGTTGGCCAGGCTTTCTGGAACGCCCATTAGATGATTGTTGGAGAGATCCTTTAAGAGGGAAGAGTAGGACACAAAATGGGAATACTTACATATTCAGAAACATCTTTAACTTCTAAGATCTAACAACTGATCATCATGCAGCACTTGATTATTCCACATAGATGTACCACAGATCGAAATATAACTGACTTCTTTTAAAAAATGTTATCTTACCAACCCCCAAATTCTCAATGGTAGTGCATATACATGTTAAATGAAGGCTATTACTACTATCTGAGGGCCGAGGCTTTTATAACGCTGTTGAAAGGTTAAGCATTTGTTGCTGGTCAAGACAAGATCTCAGTCACTTACAAGGTCATCTAAATTAATCAGCTGCCCCAAATCCTGGGGAATCTGTTCGATCAGATTCTGTTGCAGATGAAGACATCGCAGGTTTGTAAGTCTCCAAAGACCCGAAGGCAATTCTGTCAGTTTATTGTGACTGCAGAAAGAACCAGGTACTATGACAATACAAGTTTTACACTCACAATATGTAGATATAATGCTCTGTGCATAGTGCCTCCATTACCTCAATATGAGCTTCTCTAGTTGCTCCAGATCTCCAATAGAATCTGGCAGTGAGCTTAGCTGATTGTCATGGATCTAGAAAAAGGCAACACAGAAAGCAGTTACAGTATAGAGAAAATGTTGATTAATGAACACAGAAATTAAAATGCTAAGGCACTCTGAACTTTTTAAAACATTCCCAAACAAAATGAATTTGCAAAAACCTACATCCAGGACAAGCAGGGCAGGGAGGAGTTTGACGTCTTCAGAGAGACACTGGAGTTTGTTGGAGGACAGCAGAAGTTTGGTCAAATCTGTCTGTTCCCACCATCGATCTGCAGCTCCGAATGACAAGTTCTGCTGAGCTTCCTGAGGTGTGTCTAAGTTCAGCCTCCACACGCTCGGAGGAACTGAACACACGTACAAGAACACGCTTACTGCACCACATTAAACAGTTCATCGCCAATATACAACTGTTGCTGTTGTTATGTTTTGCGAGTCATGATAAGATCTCCTTCAAACTTTTTGGACAGAAACCTGAACAAAATCTTTGGCATTTTAATATATTTTCACATGCCATTAATGATGAATATAGCCACAAACTACGGTTGCTAGTGCAGTGTTTATCTCACTGGTGTCGGGTAACGTTAGTGTTTCTCTAGTAACGTTAGTACTGTTACCTTCAGTCAGACCGCGCCCGGATAGATTGAGCTGTCCGCTCTTTCTAGCAGCTTTCAGTAAACCATATGGGACAGGACAGTCTTCTTTCTCCTCCCTAAATCCCGCTCTAGAGTCCACATGTGCTCCTCGTTTAAAACGAGACATGAATGCGAAATATGAGAGTAAAACACCTGTAAACGTGAATGAGGTTGTAGTGTTGTGAAGTAAACGATTGTAAACTATATCTATAATAAGAGGCCTCCAATTTTTTAAAATAAAAGTCCTAAAAAAAAGTATTTAACCGCGACATACAAATATAAATAACAGATAAAATGTTTATACTACAATTATTATTATGTTACTATTTTCCAATATAGTAGAAAATTATTTATTTGTGTACTCTTATAAAAGAAAAAGCATTTACATCTTCAGAAGTTAGATATCAGCAGATGGTGCTATAAGAAAATAACAGCTGCTATGCAACCTCATGATATATCCACTCATCTATAATAACAAGGTTTTTAAAACCAATATTAAACAAAATGTATCATATAGGCTAAATAATAATGATGAGAGAAAGAATATATTATTAATATTATTGCATAACAAATCTATTTTGATATATATTTGAATAGCTCAAGCTGCATGCATACTGCACTTGAATATAATTTTAAATTACATGTGTAAAATAATTATAACTAAGGCTGAAAAAAAACCCAATTATACATATTATAGCATGCTTAAATATATTATTAACACACTTAAACTTTAGAAAGTCTTTTCTTTAGGGTCATTTTACTATATTAGGTTTTCAAAAACATAAATTAACAGATCTAGACGAACAACACAAATCTTTGATGCTTGTTTATTTAAAATAAGTGACAATATATTGTAATACTTGAGCAGACGCACTGGCCTGGCAACTAAATATTAGTTATATCTCGATCATTTCATTAAGAAATTGCAAGACAAAGCAAGCATTAATGTGGGACATTCAGGTGCCAGCACATATACACTGATATGGTATCTGAACAAATAAAAATAAATCGCACAAAGACACACATAATGAAGCAAGACAGCCAGTAAGTGATATTGTGTTGAACAATGTGAACATTAATTCATTAAACATTAAAATGAACAATTTTTCATTTTGAAAAATATCACCTTTTCAATTTTTAATGAACAGTATTTCTGCTTATTTATCTCAGTGTAGTTTCACCTCATTTCACATGATCTGTATTTTAGAATTTAAGTTTCAGAGAGCAAGGCAAGCAAATTGTTGCCTTGCCAATAGAATTGGAGACATTGTTTAGTAAAAGGAATTTGCATTGCAACAATACTAACTAAACGCATGTAGTGTTGCAATGCTGCAATAAGACTGAACAAGAATTAAAATGAAATACTCCTCTTCCCGTTGATATGAAAGCACTGCTGAGTTCATCACAGCTCAAAAGCGTATTTCATCTCAATGACTACTTATTAGATTGGTCAAAAATATTTGGGATTTTAAATGTATTAGCACAGTACGTTGTTGATTTAAGCAAGCGAGAACCTGTTTGAATGCGAGAGAAAAAGAAGCTTTCAGTAGTTCAACTCCAGTGCATGCTGCATTCAACTGCATGATAATAGTTACAAAAATCAGCAAAGAGGAAAATGTTAGACACAGCATATTCCCTGATATGGCATGTGCCTTCAAGTAGTTCATAACATAGTAAAATGTTGGTTTTTAAAAGCTGCAATAAACATTGTGCAATAAATATGTAACAGGCAAAGCATATTCACTGATATGGCTATTGCCCTTCAGATTAAATTTCAGAATAAAAATAATACAAATGGTCACAATAAAAAAACAGCTTTGGTTTGGTTTAAAGTAAGACTTTAGCCAACTCTTTGCACTACCTCATTTAACACGATCTTCAAAACATTCCTCAGACCCACTTAGAAAGCTTATCAATCGTACTAGGTTCATACTATGTACTATGTACCATTACAATCACAGATAAAAGGCATTGCTATTGCTTAAGCATATTATAGCTTTAGATTTAGTGATTTGATCTGAACTTGAATCACCTAAATACTAGAAAATTCGGCATGAGTATGAAGATCAGAGTCGAGAAGGGATGAAGTCACCGGGAACCCTTCTGTGGCTGGCAGACCCGCTACAAAGCCAACAGAGAAACAAGGGAGCTCACAATGGACATCAGCAATAGTGAGGATGAGGAAAACACTGTAAGAGAAACACAAAGTGAAAAGACTTATTACAAGAACCCAGTATATATATATATAGAGAGAGAGAGAGTTCTGTTGATGAGAGCCGTACCAGTTGATGAAGCTGAACACTCCATGGCTATCACGGCATCCAGGTAGCTCTGGCCAAGCCATTCCTCATACGTCTTCCTCTCTCCTACACCAATTAAAGTGATAGTAGAATCCTTGAAAATCAGGTCGGATCCCTCATAAGGTTTGGAGTCAAACATCTTGAATCCTGAGGCAGCATTAACGCCAAAGAAATTCTAAAAGATAAAAACCAAAAGTCATACAAACAAGCATTTTCAAATGACACTGAAAAATAGCATTTGGGATTACCGACCTGGGCTTTGTCCAGGAGGCCAAAGATGACGTGCTGGTTGGTATCGGGTCTTATCATAACGGCGTGGGAAGGGACACGGGCCAAGTTGCACTTAGTGTATTGAGTGACTTCAGCACGAGAGTCCTGAGAACAAAGCAGCTGAAATTCACGGGAATCCAGGTGTAACGCCCAAGGATCTGTATTGTTTCCTGGAATGAACAGTTCTGACATGAGAGAACTACAAGAGACTTTTACACATGAAGTAATGGTCTGCTTGCAGCATGGAAAATGCATAAATTAACTGTTCAGTTTGTAGTCCTCAACACAGAAAAGAACGAGAATTTTCAATCCATGCGTTTTCTTTTGGAGTATTTTGCTTAGTTTTTCGAGTAATATTTTTTATTACATTTTTTTTCTTAGTTTTCTCTTACAAGTATTGTTAATTACATGCAGTAGCTAATTTTACTCATAAATCAAAAACTGCTATTCTAAAAATTAGAAATTGAAAGACACTTTCAACCATTTACATTTTTGAAAGATCATGTGATGAAAGCTTTAAAAAACAGCTTTTAATGATTTTAATCATTTTAATGATTACATTTAGTCTATTTATTCATTATTATTATTACTATACAAGGGTTTTCGCTGCCTAAGTACAACGCCGTATCATGTGAGCTACCGAGTAAACCTACTGAAGTTGTATATGAGACAACAACGTTCAAAAGTATCAGTTTTCAAATCGTGCAGGATGTCGTCAACCTAACATTCTGCAACTAATTGTGTGCAAATTAGCCTTTCTTAATAAAAAATTTACCTGTAAACCATACAATTGTGTGAAACGGAATAATAGTTAATTATTAATAGTCAACTGGAGACGATTCAAGATTTGTACGTATAGGTATGTTTTGCAGAAATGTGTGAAGAGCCACGTACTTCCAATGAGCCTAGGTTACTATTACACCATGGAGTTCTTACACCAAACTTAACTTACACCAAGGTTCTATCTGACATTTTCAACTTATTTACTCATAAGAAAAATTATTACATTATGTGATGTTTCTTTTGTAAGCAGTGTACATTTTGTGACGTTTTTTTTTAAAGAAAACCGAAAGGGTAATACCCATGAAAGTCTTTGGAATGCAAAAACTTTGATTAATAAGTGTTTGTAGTTTTCTTTTTTTAAATAAAATAACATTTTGTGCTGTGAAGTATACAAATTTTGCACTACAAATCCATGGCAAATGACCTCTTTGGTTTGGTCTACAAATTGACATAATGACTGAACAGCTCTATAAAGATGTTTAAAGGCCTAAATCAACAGAGAACTTTTTACCATTGGTGTTCTGGAACACAGTGGAATGTTTGACAAAGGCCACATCACCATGATCTTCAACAAGGCACCTGAGAATATAAACAGAGGCCATGATAAATATTCAGTTGTAAAATACTCAATTGGTAAAACCCAGATCTTTTTTGTGCAGTATAGAATTACCTGAAGGCTCCATCGTATCCGTCGTATAGGTCCTTGCCTTTTTCACAGTTATTCTGACCACTGGAGTCTCCAATGCACTGCTTACACAAGTTACTGGGAAAACCTTTCTGATTGGCTCCAGGTACACAAGCAGATTCAAAGAACTCCCCAGCAGCTAAAGTCAGAATCGCATCTCATTTATATAGCAGAACAATATGCCTATTATTTCAATTCCTTTGTGTTAACCAGTACTTTTCACTCGTTTTTTTTTATTTTTTTTGATAGATTTTAGGAATCCATGGTGTGTCCTACCTTGGGCCACTTGGCATGTCTGCGGTCTGATTATGCCTTTTTCTATTAGCAGACCCATAGGAATGTTCCAGCCTGCAGTTCTTCCGTAACCTGTGTGACAGGAGCGCCTGCTCTTGAGGTCACTGAATCTCTGGATGTTTCTGTTGCTCTTCCTCAGCACAGCCACAGCATAATAAATGCTTCCGTCAGTGTCTCCTTAGACAGAGAACCACAGCAGCTTGTGAAAATGAATCATCATTTATTAATAAAACAGCTGTTGTTTCATAAGGAACTGCTGAAAATCATACAAACAAAATCTTTCTCATATAAACGGTCACCAGTTAAAATCACATACTGTATACATATTCAAGTAATTTCATACATTTATAATGAATTATTAATTGTATAATGTAATGAATAAATGTGTATTAATTATACTTATCTGTTAATAAAATCAATCACATGGTTATATTTCCACTGCATTTTTAAATTTGATTTAGCTATTGTCTTATACATATTTTAGTTTTTATTTATTTACCTTTTGGTATGCTTTTTTTCCTAAAATTTTGTTTTTTCACATTTTAAATTAGTGCTGTCAAACAACTAAATCGCATCTTAAATATGTTTTTGTTTACATAATATGTGTAAACTTCTTCCATTTAAGGATTATGGAGGCCACTGTGCTCTTAGGAACCTTAAGTGCAGCAGAATTTTTTTGTAACCTTGGC
>JAUMHR010000099.1:2781931-2804744 GCA_032361145.1 Enteromius fasciolatus | reverse complement strand
GCGCCAAACGGTAATCTTTGTTGGCGCGGAGGGATTTAAACACACAAGTAGTCCCGGCTATGCGTTATTACTTTGGAACGGTTATTATTCGAAAAGAACGAACCTGCAAATGTCTCAACTGACCAATCAGAATCAAGCATTCCAGAGAACCGTGTAATAAGTCATGATAATCAGTATTATGTCTCCATTGGATGCAACAAACACCTCATTTGTAATGTGTTTCATTGATTTGGTGTTGTAGCGCCAGGACGCAGCATCACGTTATGGTAAGGGACGTAACATTTCCATCGGATAATTGTGGTATTCGGCCAATCACAACGGACAATCTTTTAGCCAGGCAGGGCTTAGACGAGAAACAACAATGTACAGTATGTGGAAAATAATGTGTTTTTTGCATCTTAAACCACATAAACACACTGCATTACACCAAATATACAAAATAGTGTTCTTTAACATTCAGCAACATTATGTGACCCCTTTAACATTGGAGCATGCTGGTCTGTTTGAAATATTGTGAGAGGAACTGCCTACTCACCTTCAGGTCTGTACTGAGCCAGGATGGTGACAGTCTGTCCAGCATTCTTCAGTGCAGCAGCTGCCTGTTCGTGCGTTGCACTGCGGAGGTCCACCCCATTTACCTACAGCACGCATACATTATTAATAAATAATCACTAGTGCAAAATGCAGTCATTGGGGCCCAACGGTCTGAGAAGCCATGGAAAATTCTGAATGTAAAATTCCTTTAAAATTCATATTGATTGAGCGTTATAATGAAAAAATACAAAGACATTCTGTAATGTACTAAAAAGGCTATACTGATGATGCCAAAATATTATTTTAGTAAGGCTGATGATTGTTGACGACTAAACGTTTTTCACTAAAAAAGAACAACTGTTAATAATGCAAATGTTCTTACAGAGATGATACGGTCTCCTTTCCTTAATTCTCCACACAGGTCTGCAGGCCCTCCTGCTAAAATGAATGAGATGAAGATTCCCTCTCCATCCTCTCCTCCTACAATGTTGAAGCCTAGGCCTGTGGTGCCCCGATGAAGGACTATTTTCCTAGGCTCCCTAAAAACCAAAAACAGCATTAATTAGTTTAACTTAAAAAAATATTATTATATGAAATTTATAAGAAAAAAACTTTTCTACTTGGCTACAAAACACTGAAATAAGTTTAACAAATTAATAAAATAAAATATTTTAAATACATATTTATATATTAAATATATTACTTATATATTACGATATATTACTTAAAATCAAAATTCAATTAAAAACTAAGCCAATATTTTTTCCTACATTAATAATTTGCCATCTCAGACAAAACAAAAACAAAAAAACTCCCTCGAAGCAGACATCTCAGGAAGAAAAAATAAATAAATACTGTTCATTTGACCGCATCTCCCTCTAGTGAACAAAATATGAATTACAGAAGTGCAATACAGTTTTTAAAGCTGCATCACATTTTTCGTGTGTGAGTACATTTGGATGTCAGTAGATGGCAGCAGAGTCTCAAGTTAGTGGCTCTGTAGCATTTCAGTGTTTTCAAAACAAACCATCACTCAACATGGCTTCAGACATGTTATTTAACCCTTAACACACTCTAAGAACAAAGACAGAACATCATGCAACCATAAATTTCAGTTATAAAACTGTTAAACCCGTCCTGTAGAATTAAGTCTTAATTCAAAGCTTATCAGATTTGCCAAAATTGACTTCACAGATTGGTTGGTCATATCATGACGCTAGCTTATGACGTAAGAGGCTGTTAGTTTTCAACATCAATTTGACGTATTTGGTGAATTCTTCCGATAGGAACAAATCCCCTTGATTAAAGAGGATTAAATATGGTAAAGCACACCAGTCAGTATGTGTGTGTGTCCTTGTTCAGTAGTTTATTTTTCTCTATCAGACAAAATATGGCAGTCAGGCCAAATATCATTCGCAAGTCAGCTCTCATAATACTGCTCTCTACTGATGGACAGCTCTTACCAAATGAGCAAACAAATCAGGTAGGCGAGAAGGTGAATAGTCAACAGGACAAATCACAGATGCTATATCTTAATGAGCCAATATCTTCAACAGATCTCCGGAGGACATTTCAAATGCTGTGAGTGATCTGCCATATATACCCAATAAATGTGTCCTTGTCTCAACCACAGCAAACTTCCAAAGGGGCCTCAAAATAACATGTAAAGAAGCATTAAATTAAATATGTTTAACTTAAGACAAGTATGTTTTTTCTTTGAAGAACCAGAGTTGCAATAAATGGATATAAGTAGTACCTTGATTTAAAAAAATGTGACATATAAACCAGTAAGTTAATAAATTATGAGACAAATAAAACAACAAAAACATATCTATGGGTAAAAACCTATTTATTAAGTATGAAATTTTCTAGAATACATTTTTTGAGAACTAAAATAAGCATAATAGAATAACTTCTAAGGAATCATGTGACGACTGGAGTAATGTTGGCTGAAAATTCAGCTTTGCCATGAGTAAAGCTTTCAAATGTTGAATTAATAATATTAACATAATCATACTTCACCATACATTTTTTATTCTGTATTTTCAATTTAATAACAGACCCAAAACATTTGACCAGTATTGTACAATGTACAGTAATGTAATTTCAATTACATTCAAAATTTAATTCAATATCAAGTGAATTTTGAATTCCATTATGCTAGACTGACAGATAAAGGAACATCAAAGTACAACCTTTAAGCTTGAGAAAATTAAGTTGAACTAAGTAATTCAAGTCATTGTTGTGTGCAATATTCCTCGCATGGCTAGCCATAACAAAAAATGATTGAACCTCAGTAACAGGGAATAAAGAGGAATCATCTCAAAAAACCCGATGTGACTTTCATAAGGGCAGTAACAGCAGAATGAAGCCAGACGAACTACTAACAACACCCAAGACTAATGTGAGGAGCTGTGCAAGAGTGTTCTATAGAATCTGTTTTGTAGTACAAAAACCCAGAACCATTATGCAGATATGCATGTACTAAAAATTCCATTAACCTTGGGCGGCTTATCTTGTGTGTAAAGAAATGCTATTCTCTTTGAACCTCATATCTATTTAAAATTATAGAGCTGTCTTCACACCAAGCTACATGTAATGAAACTTACATAGCACTATCTTTTAAAATTCAGAAGAATGATACAGAGAAAAGACGTGTCGGAAAACTAAAAACAGCCCTTGAATATGCGATGAGAGTAAAAGTAATGGGAGTGAGTGAGGTCAATAGATATGGCTGTATAAAAACCGCAAGTCGTGATCTGTATCAACTTTCATTTGAAACAAGTGACCATTTCACTTCGCAAGGCCAAGGAATCGTAATGAACCGCACAGACAACCTCTGAACCAAAGGCCATCAAATGTTAATAGTATGGCAATAGGATGTCGTGATCGTGAAGACAAAGAAATGGAGAGGGCAAAGGCTCACCTTGTGATCTCATCATCTCCCAGCATGCTTTTTGAGATAGGAGAGTACCGAGATGGGGTGGCGGGGGTTAATGGCTGACTCAGATAGCTTTGGGTGCTGATATGGTTCTCCATGTGCTGGGAGTAGGCTGAAAAAACAAAACACAAAAGATATGATGTTATTGGCATAATGATGAAAACTCACTTAAAAATGTTCAGAGGTCAGGACAGAAAATCACACCACTCGTATGTAATAATAATGTGAAGAATTACATGCAGAGACAAGCCAAAGAGCAAAACTTCTTGTGTAAACGTCAAATTTGCTTGCACATAACTTGCACATCACCTCTCTTGGTCTTACACTGAAGACTGCTGTTCAGAACATTTGGGGTCAGTCAGTCTTTTTTTTTTTTTTGCTCACTGCAAAAAAATGCTTTCTAAGACACATTTTTTTTGTCTTGTTTCCAGCCAAAATATCTAGAAATTCTAAAATCAAGAAGAATTTTGTGGACAAGAAAAAACAAAAGCTAAAATTAAGTAAAATTAAGCCAATGGGGTAAGCAAAATATTCTTATTTTAGACAGAAAACAAGATTATTTTGCTTGTTTCAAGTAAAAACACACTTAATTTTACATTGTTTTTTTTTCTGAAAACAAGACAGTACTTGTTTCTTGTCTAGAAAATCCTTCTTGATTTGAGAATTTTTAGATATTTTGGTTGGAAATAAGACAAAATCTCTTGTCTTAGAAAGCATTGTTTGCAGTGCTTACCAAGGCTGCATTGATCAAAAATGACATTTCTATCAATGCACTTAGCAGACATGTTTTCCCAAGTTACAACAACTGCTTTCTATTTTACTATATTTATAATGCAATTTATTCCAGGTGAGTCAAAGTTTTACTTCAGTCTACAATGTTACATGATCCTTTGCAAATCATTCAAATATGCTGATTTAGAGCCCAAGTCACATTTCCTATTATCAATATCAAAAACAGATGCTTAATATTTTTAATCCATCTTTTTCAGATTCTCTGATTAATAAAAAGTTCAAAAGAACAACATCAATTTTCTTTACTGTCACTTTTGATCAATTTAAAGCATCCTTGTCGAAATAGTAATAATAGTATATTTAATATTACTGCAATTATTACTATTATTATTATTATTATTAAGTTATTTATATTATTAAGTTTTCACATCAAGCTCCAACAAGGACTAAAAGAACCCATAAATGTTTCATAAACACAGTCCATGTGACCCGTGCGCTACAATTAACATCTTATAAAGACAAACAGAGCAGTTAAGGATTATTCAAAAGACCCTTGCTACTGTACATAAAATAATGCTAATACTTTCTATTTTAATGTGTCCTTGTCAGACTTTATATGAATTTACTATAATAATAAAATCAATTACAGTAGTAGTAAATTATACATCAACTAACACTAAACCAAACCCTAATCAAAAGTAAAAACGCGTTGTTAATTAATTTAACTTTTTACGTCCTTGTGGAATAACAAAGTAAAAAGGAAAGAATACAATAAAGGGTTACACTTTATCTGAAAGCATCCTTGTTACAGTCTAATTATACATTTAAGTAGTGAGAAATATTATTTAACTACATTATTTAACTTATTGAATGGTTAGGGTTAGGATTAGGGTTTGTCTTAAGGCTTCTTGCATATAATTATGCATAATTTATTGTTATTATAAGTATACATACATACATATATATATATATATATATATATATATATATATTTAAGTACACATAAGTAGAGTTTAGATTAACCACCAGAAAATTGAGCTAGCAAGGGCATTCCATTGATTACGATTATATAGGAAAGAAGCATTTACCAAGTGCATAAATAATGGCAAAATTGTCACTTTGTGTGAGCAAAATCTTTTTAAGGTTCTGTAATAGATGTCGCTACTATAAAAGATGTGTCCTTATTTGACTGTGTCAGATGTTGTAAAGCGTAATAAAGTCAAGGATACGCACTGGCCAATTACTAACTGCAGACATTGACAACCCATTTATTTAATTCTCATCAAACAGTCCTTCACGTGTCAAATCCCTACGCAGTGCCTGACTGGCTGACAGATATAATGAAATGGGACCCCTAATGAAATTGTTCTGTTTACGCCTTCCGAGAAAAATCACATTGCGCGCACACACATGACCGAGACATTGTTGCCTGCATGTGCTGATATCCTTACACGGCTTTCAAACTCCCTCTGCAACACAGATGCACTCCTTTCTTCATATACTGATGCTGGATTTGCCGGATGGGGGAGCTGGCCACGTGATGCACTTCATGATTAAATGTGCTTTTGTCCTTCATGCCTTTAAGCCCTAATGACAGCTTCCTTTCTCAAAATCTAATGCTGGGGGATCTGGCCTGCCTCTGGAACATCACCAAGGTGCTACATTATCGACTGTCAACACTCAGCACTTTGCACAGTCAATTTCAGTGGCCATCCTCACGAGTTGCTGCCCCATCAGTAGAAAGTGCTGTGTCTAGCGGCTTTGAGGTGGGATTTAAGCCATAAGTGCGCATGGGACCTCACAAACGGAGTCAAAGGGCCTTTAAGGCAAGTTGGTTCATCTAAGTAAGTAAAAGACTTCTTCATTTAATAAAACTAAAGAATACAGTATGTCTTTTGAAAAGCTTACTTACAGCTGGTGACATCGGGAGGAACGTAACTATCATTCATAAAGACACTAGTGGGTTTCGCCACTTTTAAATAGACGACATCAGGGGTGTTTTTCAAGGCAGCCACGGCATCTTCATGAGTGACCTCTTCAAGGCAAACAGCACTCACCTGTAACAGAGCACATGATTAGATGAAACACACTTAATTCAAGTTTGGGGTGCCATGGGAGTTTTACCCTCAGTTTCACAGACAAGGCTAAAGCTAGTCCCAGACTAAATTGCATGTTTAAGCTGTCTCAAATGAAAATATCTTCCTCTGACATATCTTAAAACATGTCAGTGTCATTGTTCTGTGTTAAGACGCACACCTGGAATATTTTCTCTTAAGGCATTTTTGTAAAAGTTGCTTAAATATCTTAATTTAACTAATGCCTAGTCCTGGCTTAAGCTAAGCCCCGTTCGTGAAACCGGGCCTTAATGTTTTAAAATTTAGTCTTTTACAGTCACCAAGGCTATAAAAATACAGTAAACTTATTCATATTGTGAAATTTTATAACAAATTAAACAAATTTGACATACTGTAAATTTAAGTTATTCCTTATTAATTCTTGAAGTGGCTAATTCCAGACTTTAGTGTCGCATGACTCTTCGGAAACCATTCTTATATGCTAATTTGGTTAAAACCGAACTCTTGAAAAAAGTTGTGCTGCTTATTTCTGTGGAAATGGTAAGACACTTTTTTCCCCAGGACAAAAAAGCATTTGTTTGATTAATTTTTATATAAGTTTGATCAACTTTTGTCATGTTGATCAATTTTATGCATCCTAGCTAAATAATAGTATGAAAAACAACCAAAAAAAGTCAGTTTACCTGATGTCAACTAAATTTAATTTGCAATTCAGTAACAGTGATTAACGTCAACTTAAGTAAAGTTTAACTACATTTTAGAGTAAATAAATTCTTTAAAAAGAACCGTATTTAAGAAATGTATTGTAATAATCATAAAATGTCTCTGTTATGTTCAACAGGCATTAAGAAAACATGTTAATTAAAAGTACTCATATCGCCAGTTTCACTACAGGTTGAAAGTGACAGTTCAAAAACAAATAAATAAATACAAATGTTAGAGGAATATTTAGAACTAAAACTAAACCCCACAAGCTCTAAATAATTGTCTCGTTAAACAAAGTGCTTTTAAAAAAACTAATTTCCTCAATTTTCAATTTTTATTGTTATTAAATACATATATAAAGGATACAAAAGTTAACGTTTTACTTACAGCCATGAGTTTATCTCCTATCTGTAGCCGTCCATCTTTGTGGGCCGCTCCTCCCTCAATGATTTTGGTGATATAAATACTGTTGTCCCCAGGAATATGTTGGTTTCCAACTCCTCCGGCTATACTGAAACCAAGACCTGTCAACAGAGGTCAGAGTAAACCATTTCCCAACGATTAAACATAGCATGCTTTTATTTTGTAATCTTTAGATGACAGGTGCCTTTACCTTTAGGACCTTTTACCAGCTTTACATCCATGATTTTTTCTGTGACAGCTTTTCTTCTTCTGACATACAATCTGACAATGCAGCCTGCCTCCTTCAGTGCCTCCACAGCATTGCTGTGAGTTACGTCTCTCACATCTACATCATTTACCCGCAGTATACAGTCATTAACTCTGTACAGGGAGAAAGGGAGAACGCTAACTAAACAGTCCAAAAAAGGCATACTGTAAATATCAAAGATAAAGTGTTTTATATAGAGAAAATAATGTGATTTCTGGTTAATACACTGAGGATTTTCTAGAATAATGGCTATTAAATATATTATTATTATTATCGGGGGCGAGTCACTGACAACTATAAGAAATTTTCCAGTAAATAACGCAAGAAAGAGATTAAATTTACATGAGGAAGGGAATTATATTTATAGTCCACAAGCTAATTAATTCCCCCTAAATCCAAACCTCACTTAGGGAAGACTTTAAACTGCTTAATCATCAGGATTAAGTCAGATTTATTTATTAAAAAACTGCGCCACACAGCTACATTAAACTTGAATGGTAGTGTTTGGAGTCGGTTCATGTTTTTTATTATTTTTTTTATTTAAGAAACAATACTTGTATTCAGCAAGGACAACTTGAATTGTTTTAAAGTGACAGTAACAACAAGTGAATAATGTCACAACAGAGTAATGTCTATAATATTTCACAAAATTACTGTTTTACTGTATTTTTGATCAAATAAATGCATCCTCTTTCAAAAACGGTTTTAAAAATCTTACTGACAGGAGATATGCACTATTATTTTGTTGCTTTGTAAATGCCCATATTGCATTTACAAGCAAAACCATTTGAAATGTTTCTACTTAAACATAAAGAATAAAACATATGCATTTATATTCAAGTGCAGACGTGAGTCTGAACGTTCTTGAGTGTGAACGTTGCACCAAGCTCTGACATTTCCCAAGAAACATGGTCTTTTTCTAGCGTCCTGTATTCTTAGCAGGTTGCAAAAGTTTCTGTGGATAAATTTACAGTGCATTTTTTTTTCTGCTGAATTCAGCGCTCTACATGTGGCAAAAAATAGGTCTAGCTGTCAAAACTACCAGCAACTACACTTCTGCTACTTCAGTTACACAGAACCGTGCTGCTTCTGGTGTTTACTTGTAACCTGTTGATATGGGCTCAGAAATAAATGTGCTATTTACAAGTGTGATGTGAAACAGGCCTATTAACATATTCTCTGACCTGAGTCTGCCATCCTGTGCGGCAGCTCCTCCTGGGATGATCTTTGTGATAAAGATGCTTGGGTCCTCGCCGATGTGGGGGTTATCGGTACCGCCTGCAATACTGAAACCCAGGCCTGAGTTCCCCTAAAGGTGAGAGGGAAAAACAAACAAGTCAGAACAAAAAGATAAAATATCAATCAACAACAACAACAAAAATGACCTACAGTATAAGCATAATGAGAGACATTATTCAATCCAAAACAAATCAAAGGAAAACCTCATGTAAATGTTACAAGCAGTTGATCTGTGAAACATTTGATTAAAATATGTATTCACACACAGTTCAGCACCAAAAACACATCAACATTACTTTAATTGTTAAAAAGTCCATGTTGAAATCGCTATTAATGAAATGTAATAAATATGTAATGTACAGTGTACTGTAGTTCAAACTCTTTAATATTCCCTTTCTGACAGTGACTATTTAAAACCTTGAGCATCACCATTTTACATCTTTTCATTTTACAATTCACGACACTTAATAAAAATGACAATATTATGACATACTTTTATACACGGTGTAATGTATCTTACTGGCACTGTAAGAGCCTGTAATCGTTGTCATTGTCAGAGCAATCTTACCCGTTCAAGTGTAATTTCTTCATATTCATAATCAGCTTCTGTTCCATTCACCTGAAACAGAACGAACTGTGTGAATATTCAATGCTTAAATATACAGATATAAATAAATGGCAATGGTTACCCAAATAAATTTTTTTTAGTTCTGTAAATTTGTGTTATTATTTGATTTTACTCAATTATAGGACTGATTACGATCTCTACAAAGATCATGAAACAAATAGGACAAACCTGTTACAGAAATTGTTTTAAATATATTTTTACTGTATGATTATCTCATCATATACACCATTACATTTTTGTTTTCAAAAAACAAGCTAGTTAAAGCACCTGAATCAGAATCAAGGAGAGAAATTTTCTGCTACATTCACACTTCTAGTAATTCATTATTGAATTCATAACAGACTCCTATTATAGTAGTATATACTAATACTATAAATCCACATTATACCAGAGCAAACATCAACACAAAAGCAATAAGAGATATAGAGATCAGAACGAACAGTTCCTCTAGGTCAGGACTGGCCAAACTCAGGCCTGGACAGCCGATGTCCTGCAGAGTTTAGCTCCTACTTGCCTAAACACACCTGCATGCAAGTTTCTAGGAGGCCCTCACGGACCGAGTTTGAACAGCCCTGCTTTACGTTAAGGGTTCCAGCAGCACTGGTTATGTCTTTAACAACCAAGTAGTATTAGTCTCCATCGATAACTAGTACTCAAAGTTCCATTTAATACAGTTATCCAATTCCACTCTGCAGAATTCCTCAGATTTTCTGTAAATTTCCTCTTTAGACTCCCATCTGGGACCAATTATGGGCAAAAAAAAAAAAAAAAAACTTACATACTAGACATGTACATACAACTTACATGCTAAAAAGTGCTCTAATTATGTAAGAATTAACTGTTTGAAAAAGTCTCAGTGTTTTTACTTTCCACTCTTACATTTCACCTCTGCTGATTCTACAGTTCCTGGCACTACAAAACTCAGGCAGCACTATATCTCTTGCCAGTTACTTTGTATTTCAGCCAAAGAGGCCACAGCAACAAAATCTATGAAGAACACAGACGCTAGCTGTTGGCTAAACATGCAATGCAGTCCACTTGTTTCCAACATTCTGGGTTCAACACAAATTAAGCTGCATCAACAGTATTCGCGGCATAATGTTGATTACCACAGTAAATTATTCAGATTGTCCCTCAATAAAAGTCACTGAAAGTACACCAGGCGATAAACTCTAAAACACACCACTTACAAAGTAACTGTAACTTAAGCATTATACATGTTGGCACGAAACTAATGCGATAGAATTGCTTACTGGCCTTGTGTGTGTGTGTAAAACTATATCCAATCTTTCAACTTCAAAGTCATGACCAAGTACAGAGCACCCGGTAAACCATGGTAACTTTCACATGATACAGGTAAGGATGGTGTTTACATGGAAGAAACATCACTCAGGATGAGTTCGAATTGAGGTTTCATTTAAATAAGTCCGGGCCGTTTTATAAAGAAAAAAAATGGGCTAAATGCTTAAAATCAGAACGAATGAAAACAGGGTTGCGTGATGAAACCAAAAATAAGCATCAATGCATCAGTTTTTAGATGTTCGTGTGGTTCTGGAGGCTCTGCTTTAAGCTTCTAAATGACATTTAAAGACCTTAAATACTAAACATTCTGCTCTCATTCTTTCTCTGTAACTGCTGCTGAAAACATCTGTCTGTGACATCAGTGGTGTTAGTGTGGGGTTTATAGGGGGTGAGAGATATACGTCAATACTGACACTGCCCAATACGGCATTACACTCTAATCACACCACCAGCTCTCAGCGTGACACTACAATAACATCCATGCAATTACTTCAATGCTTCTGTATCATTTTTTCAAACAATATCCAAAAATGCCTTTTCATTCCGGCTAACTACTGTACATACAGTATACTGTGACAATTCTGAGATTACTATTGACAATAACCATTCCTCTTGTTTTATGGGAGGCATTCAGCACTGCTAAACTCCAAGCTGCTACTCACATTCTGCATATATGGCTACAAATAACCAGCCAGGGATCAGAGCCAACACAGGCATTTACACAATCAATATCAGACTACTACTACAGTCTATATATGTAAGATAATGAACGATCAAAACAGGAATAGATGTACATGCACAAGTTGTTCAACATCAACATTGCCCTTGATACTGTACATTTAAAAAACTAAAACATTTGGATTTTGCATACCACAAGCAAGATCACCATAAAACCACCTGCTGGCAGATTTAATATTAAAAACGCTTGATCCCTGGGTAATACAATGCAGTAATTACCCTTAAAATTCCATATTTTACTTTTATTTTTACCTCAAAAAGTTAACTCCTCCAACACATAAAAATCACAGGCCCTAGATGCCCTTAGAAATGGACCACATTATGGGACATGGCAATAGAGTCAATCTCCAGCACTGATGATGTGGAGTATTTAATGAGGTCAGTCAAGAGTTCCTCATGGTCATTTCTTTATAGACCACAGTTCTCTCTCATTCAGATAACTCCAGTCTTCAGAGTGAGTCTTTGATGAAGGATGACAGAAGTCAGCTCAGCAGGCTTTCTGGCACTGGATGTATAGAATTATCAGACGCTGCTGAGATTGAGAGAAGAATGGGGTTGAAGAAGTGCCATGGGACCATGCTAAATGTCATCCTCGGTTAAATCCCAGAAACTCCATAACATCAAAATCACATATACTGTGGGGGAACTTCAAAACACAAGACGCAAATAATCTCCTAAAAGCTGGAAAATTCATTCAGTTGTAAATAAAACAAAGTGAGAACATAAAGTACGTTAAGATACTTTCTTCACTTAGGATATATTTTAAATTTAATTATATGTGGAAACATTTTGTAAGCAATTAGGAGACTATAGTTTGGTATTGACTGAAAGTGATAACACTATGAATGAAGCTCTAATTTTCTGACCCATGATAAAATTAAATCCCCACTCCCAATCTTGTTACTGTGCATTTTTGAACATCATATTGAAGAGAGAGCTATAAAGCATCCTCACAAATAGCATACACACTACAAACACACACTACACTGTATATATATATATACACACACACACACACACACAGTAGTCAACATTTGAAGTGGCTCAAAAACATTCATCACTACTTCAAATGTTGACAACTGTGCATATTTCTACACACACACGCACACTTTTCTTTCTTTTTTTTTTCCAGCAAGGCCACATTAAATTTGAAATTGACTGAAAGTGAGAGTAAACTTCTATATTGTCACAAAACATTTAACATTGTCACAAATTATTTCCATTTCAAAACAATGCTGTTTAATTAATGCAACAAATTAGCATAATAGAATCCATTTCTGACGGATCATGCAACTTTGTAACAAAGTAATGTCTGCTGAAAATTCAAGTTTGCCTAGACAAAAATAAATTCTATTTTGAAAACACAAAAAAAGTACATATATGTACATATTTCTGCTTTTACTGTATGTATGATTGATCAAATAAATGTATCAAACTTTTGAATAATTGAAACGAATATAAATATGTATACTGCAATATATATAACTGAACAGCATTCTGCAATAGTCAACCACTTTGCCAAGTGCATATAAAGAGATGCATCACTTACATATGGACTTACATAGGGTGAGGTGTCAAGGCTTTCTGTGTTCACCACCACCGGTGCGGGGCTTGCCTGCAAAGGAAACATTCATTACTACTTGAGCTGAAATAAATCAAGACACAAAACTGTGCACCTTGCTTCTTTTCCCTAACCAACTGAGAATGAAATGAACAGTTAACTAAAAAAATAAATAAATAAATAAAAAATAAAATAGATCCGATAAAAAAAGCATCACTTACTCTTGGCATGGTGATACAGTATTACTCTGGCATTTGCAAGAGATTAACAGCACAGCCTGTGTCCATACACAGCATAACATACTGCAGAATATGCAATACAGTGGCATAACAAACCGGCACAGACCTAATCCTTCTGCAAACATGTATCACGCACTTCACTTGTACAATTGCTTCTGAGGTGCAAGTGCGCATCAGCGATATAATGTGGCATTCTCTCAGTAATCTCTCTAAGTCAAGAGGACCATCGCTGAGGTGGGTGGAGTGAAAACATGAGATAAAAAAAAGACCTGTGACGTGGGTGCTGGAATGGCAGTGGTCTCGGCTGGGACGGGTGAGATAGGGATCACAGGGATTATGGGAGCGGAGGGAGGAATGACATCTGCCTGCTAAACAATGACAGTGGAGGTCAAAGGTCAGAGCAGATGACACACAGCAGTAATGATTTTTCACGATTTCTCCTAATTTAATCAGATTTAATCAGAATTAAGAACAGAGAAAAAGGAAATAACAGAAGATGTAATGAAAACAGAACAAGAAACTAAATAATAATATGACTGGATTGGTCCATAATTTATGACTAGACTATGTAATTCATTTTTATTATTAAAGGACTCTACAAACGTTCAGTGGAAATGGTTATGCAAGGGGGAAAAAGAAAGAAAATTAAGAAAGTTAATAAAGAAAATAAGTTTTAAAAGTAGTTTAATTAAAAGATTATTCTGTCATTATTTACTCACTGTTCTCTTTTCTCAGCGAATTACAAATCAGTTTTGAAGGAATGATTACCTTTCATTCTCAAAAAAAAATAAAAACACTGAGAAACAGGCCACTATGAACTTCTGTTCAAAACACTTGGAAAACCTTAATAATTCCCCTTTCACAGCCCACAAGCAAAATTATGGTGAGTAAATAATGACAAAGTTTTAATTTGGGGGTGAAACATAAAAAAAAAAGAAAAAAAAAGGTATAATATATATATTTGTGACAGAATCTCCATCAATGTAAATGTCAGAATGTGTGCCATTTTGTAGCAACTACACAACTACATTCAGTTTGCCATTTTTGTTTTCTTATAGCGCACAAAAAAGTATTCTCATAGCTACATAACATTACGGTTGAACCACAGACCAACGAATGTCCTTACTACCTTTCTGTTCTTTGAATATGGTAGCTCCCTTGCGGTCTATGCAGGGCCAGGAATTCATCAAAAATATCTTATTTTGTGTTCAGAAGATCAATATGGTGGGTGAGGGTGAGTAATTAATGGCAGAAATTTCATTTTTGAGTGAATTATCCTTCAAGATTAAACAAAGCTAAAAGTAAACTCCAGTCCAGCAATCGACATCCTGTTGTGCAGGTCTGTGAAGGATTAGCTTCTCCTTTTGAATATGAAATTAGCTGTCAAGATGTCAATCAGAGCTCTGTAAGGCTTAATGAGTTAGTCTTTTTCATTTCTGCAGGTTAGAAATGAGTCTGCGAGAGACTACACTGCAACTGAACTAACTGTTAAGCATAACTAAAGTGCACGGTGGCTAATTACTATTTGTAAATGTAAAAAAAAAACAACACACAATAACATCCCAAATTAGAAAATATCCTGCAATTCCGCTCACAAAAAATGATGCCAATCAATCCAGCTTTACAAATCACACAGAACAGACAACAAGAGTGACGCTTTCCTACAGCTCTGATTAGCAGCTAGCCAGCAATGTACTTATAATAGCTAATGTTAGCTAGCGTAGCATTACCTAACCTTAGTGAACTTTCAAAACATTTGTCTTAAGGTGATATTTCCATGGTCTCAGCAACTCTTATGGATCTCTAGACGATGGCTAATCATTTCAAAATCATGGCTAGGCATTAATTCAGCAATTAAACTGTAATCAAGCATTGCCTACATGATGTGGACTGTGCACTGCTGAGGGAGAGGATCTGACGCAAGCACATATCTATGGGAGTTCAGCAGATTCCAGCTCTACAGGAGCAAGAGTGAGTGTTGCCATGCTGTCAGTGAGGAGACATCCGCTGAAACTGGCCCTCAACACCGGCCGTCTGTGTCAGCGTTCCCAAACAAAAGCGATCTGATCCACAGCCGCTTGTCGAAGCACCAACCACAGCCAGAGGAGACAGATATTCGGTTACAACAGTCCAGTTCACTCAGTCAAGAACAGATACATCACTGCAACTACTAATTAGAACGGGTTTCTGTTTCACTAACGCTCACTCTCAGGGTTATGGCAGAGACTTGAGACTGTGGTATGTACTATGGAGCAACATGAGTGACAGCACAGAGGGCATTACCAATTCAACCACAATGTTTTGTCCTGCCTAAATTGACCAGTGTAACTTACATAAGAATCCATATACACTGCGTGCTATTATGGCAGTGGTACAGTAGTCACGGCCTGTGATCTCCACAGTTAAAATTAGAATCAATCATTAGCATCGATCAGATAGACTGGTTTGGAGTTCAGCCTAAAGCTCCCACCAATGGCTCAGATGAATAACAACCCGAAATATTGTAATTTTGAATACCGCACAATACAGGCTCCATTTAAACTATCAAGCATTTATAAACTGTATCAATATTATACTCACGGCACTATCCCAATATTAATTTAAGTGCATAAAAGATATTAAACACCCTCACTACTTAGCAAAGTAGTGTCAAAAGCCCAACTCTTCTTAAATTGTACTACAGCTTTGGACTGTAAATAGTCAACTTTATATTTGGTGTACAGTATTTTGTTCATATTGTATTGCAAAACACTTCTGCAGATGCAGGTAAAGTTATACTGTATATAATCACAGAAACAAATTACAGATGTCATTACATCCATATGTGTGTAATGTAAAAACATGTAATTTTAAAAACATGTAAGAACACAATAAGTACATTGTATCAAAGTACATAACTGCTACCCAATATGAAGTGAGGCCTAATTGTTACATTTTGATATTCTGGATCAAACAATTAAACACACACACACCTGCTCAAAAGTTCTGTAAGTGTCTGTAATATTACTTTTTTCATAAGTCTCTTATGCTCAACAATGGCTGCATGTACTTGGTAAAAAAAACTTAAATATTAAAACTTAAAAAATATCTTTAATATTGTGAAATAGTTGTAATATGCTGATATGGTACTAAACCTTATTAACAATATTAAAATAGTTAATATCTTTGTGATTTGTTAAAACATAGCTGTACCCCATTTGAAATGGAAATCTGTTGTAACATACATTACGATCAAAAAACGATTTGAATGGAAGCGTTTACATATTTATATTTTTATGTCTGTCAATTATATTAAGTACATGAAGCTGATTTACTTTACTGTATATTCCTTTCTCCGATATTAGTTAGCAAGGCCCTGCCAACCATAATGACACTGATCGAACCACAACATAGACGTCAAAACAACATAAGTGAATTCAGATCAGATCCAAATCCTCATACCTCAGCTTCAGCTTCGCCACCCCTCAACTCTTAATAAGACTCAGTCTCACATACCTTCTCCAGTGAAAACGTGCCCCAGGAATTGGCAAGCCACAAGGCACTGGAAGAAGCTCTGACTTTAGCCGTGCTTTTAGTGGGGCTCTTTTTCACACTGTCCCTCAGGTTGGTGAACTTTCCTCTGCTCTTGGTGGAGGCTGGGAGGGTGCAGGAGCTGTACTGGGGAGCCCTGCGGGACTCCAGAGGAGCCTGCTGGAAGTTGAGCAAGGTGGGTGGAGAAAGGTGAGGCGGAGGTGCTGGCGGCTGGTGCTGCTGCTGGTGCAGATGATGGTGGAAATGGTGATGGAATTGCGGCTGTTGTACCAACTGTCTCGGAGTTCGAGTCAGCGTACTGTGCACGTGTCCGACTCTCTGTTGCATTCTGGGATGGTTGCAATTGGCCACCTCCGTCGCCCCGGTCCGACATTCCACATAATTGCCACAGCAGTACTCATGGTTGTTGCGATAGGTGGTCATAGTTATCCAAGCAGAGGTGAAATGATGGAGAACGCAGCCTGAAGAATGATGTGCCTACTTTGCTGAGCAATCGGGAAGGAGAGAGGACACACCGCGGTTGTAAATCTGGTCCTTTTCCCCTGGCTCCACTCTTCTGCCAACCTCTCTCACTGTCTATCTCTCTTTCTGCCTCACTCGCTCTCATCCCCCCGCACTTGCTCGCCAATTAATGAGCTCCAATGGGCACTGCACATGACAGCACACAGTCTCTTCTGCAGGCATGAATAATCAATGCTCCATTCTTGATTTCAGCATTGGCGTTCGGATGATCTTTGCGTCGCTCTTCGGACAACGGAGGATTTGCACCCTACGTTTGAGATTCATGAGGCTTTTTGTAGTCTGACTCGCTTTTCAAAGCATTAACACGGGTCACAAAGGGAGAGGTCACAGAGGATAAACGCAATCTCTATTAGATGCTTCGCGTAAGGGCGGGCGGATGGGCCGGTGCGGTGTATCGGAGCATATGATGGTTGAGCACAGCCTTGCTTTGACCTTGTTTTACAACTACTAGTCATAACTAATCTCCATTTGTACCTGCGCTGTAAGAGTTTCACCCAGTCCCGTGCTTTAGTGCTGACAGCTGGATGGTGGTAGTTCATTTAAGCCTATGGGGTCTCGAACTTGCTGTAGTTTTTATTTGGTTGCAGTCTAATGTATGTACATATTATTTCTTATTCCTAACCAGCTTCTTATCAAATAAAAATGAAGACCATCACCGTTAATCATACTGTCATTAGTGCAGTCATCATACATGCCGCTTTCACATACTGTCCAATTAAATAAGCAGACGCTTCAGGGCTTGAAGAGTGTGGGGACTACTTCTGCATTAGGATTGGATGGTTGTGAATGTACCGTTTCCTGTTGACTGCACCTTTTAATGTACCCTGTCCTGTTTCTTATGGGGCTGTGGGTGAGAAAGAGAGAGGAGGAGGAGGAGGAAAAGAGGGAGAGAAAGCAAAGCGTGCGCCTGAGGCTTTTGAAAGTATGCCACCAAGGAATGGACACTAAAAGGAACATGTATATCTTAGTATCTCATGAACTAAAAAAAACAAAAAAAACAATCAGTGAGTAATAACGTTGAAAAGCTTATATAAATATATATAGCTTATATACGGTCCATTTGTATTTTAAACCAAAGATACACAGAAACAAAAAAATTAAATATGTTATTATTAAAAATCTATTAATTTAGATTAAAATAATAAATCATGATCATTTATTTTTTAAGGAAAGAAACCAAAGTAATGTATGTTAAAAATGTCATAAATGTATTTTGTGTGGATGATGCTCATAGCAGAATTCCACTCACATTATCGATTGTTGCTGATTTTCTTTTTTAAATATTAATATTAATGATAATGCTAAATGATTAATAGGAGCACACTGCTAATGTGTGTAATTGATGAAGAGGACATAAGAAAACCCTTATGAATTAAATAATAAAAACCTAAAATAAAAAATGATTTAATGTCATATAATGTCTGGATAGTGGCCATATTGATTTGTTGAATATAAAATTCACAGACACGCCTCCTGCTGTACAGCAGATGGCTCCACACACACAAACATGTTCAGGTTGGAGGAAGGCACATATTAACCATCCATATCAATGTGACATTCAGTCCTCAGTGTGGCGCCATATAGTCTGACATAAGCATCTTATCTACTGTAAGGTCCACTAAAAAATCAACTAGAATGAATGACATTAAAATTCTGACCAATACCAATTATTATTTTTATGTTATAGTGGGCAATCAATAGACTAAAAGTCTAAACAGAAGAGAATAAAATACATTTTCAGTAAATGAAATCACTAAAAACTAAATTTGTAAATCTAAGACAAATTATCACTTCAAGTGCTCTTAGGGATCACAATATCATAATATGCAGTACTGAAAATAAAAATAAATGTTAATATTTCAGATTACATTTAACTGATTAAATACTAATTATAAGTAAATATAATTTACTTATTTTTTTTAAATAAACTTTAATAAGCTAAAATTGCAAAAGAGGAAAAGTGTGGCAAAGTACAGACAGTGTTTTCACTTTTCAATAACATCAAATAATTTGCATGAAACTAAAATAGAAAAAAAATTCATAGATCGAAAAAAAAATGACACATCCACTTTAAATGATTGTTTAAAGCATGTTCATTTCTTCCCCAGTATCTTTCGATTAAGACCTAAAGATAGATCTCTAGATTTCCAGTATCTTGAGATTTCTTCACAGACGTTCACATGTACAACTGGACATAGTGAGTGCACTGAAAAGGGCACAGAATCACTTGTCTAAATCAGTAGAGATCGCTGAAATTGGATGTTAATGCCTTGTAGAACACTGAAGCATTGATCTATAACACAAAACAAGACTGAAGAACATCCTTGAGTTTGAAAACTCAGTTTAACACTATAGTGTTCATGTTTAGCCAAAGGCTAGACTTAGGCCAACAGCTTATGTTACAAGCTTGCATTTCACTCTGAACAGACTAATCAATAAAGACCGCTGTTCACCGGGATTGCCAGTGCGATCTTTCACTGATACAGGATCTTGATTGACATTGCATTGGCCTGCTTCTGTCTTCTTTGAATCGAATGAACTCATTCACAAACTAGCAGGCACTGAATGAAAACCAAAACGATGCAGAATTTGACACCTTTAGTAAATTTTACAGCCAAAAATATAATAGTAAACAGATACATTACATTAAAAGGTTTCCACCATATTCAGGCATTGAGATGCATTCACATCTGAGGTCAATCTTTTTTTATGATATGATGCAAAAACCACTACTTAGCAATAAATGCATCTTTATTCTCTGCACTTCAACATCATCCAAACCACAAGTGAAGACTATCAATGATTCTAATGATTTTTATTTAGAGTGAAAAGCTATAAAGAGAATAACAGCTTAAAGAACCACAACATGCCATAAATGTGTTATTTGCCCTTATTAAAGAACACCTTTTTCTCTCATACTTTGAGGAACTATCAGAACTATCTCTGCTTAAAAAAATCCTGACCGGTCTGACAAAGCTAAACCAATGGTCTAAGCTGGGATGTATATATAAATAATACTCATTATTATCAATATGCGATATTAATGGTATTAATTAATTGGTATGACCGGCCCAGATCGGTGACCGGACGGTAAGGCTCACATTTGCACCGATTTTGACTCCTCATCAGGTCTTGATAAATCGCAGACAAATGCCCGAAATTACAGGCAAATCAGTGCTCGTTCACAGTGTGAACTATCAAAGACGCGTCGCAGACACCCGTGATATATTTGGCAGGCTAAATATCTGGACCTGTCTGCGATTCAAAAATCATGCCGTGTGAATGTGTTCTGACTGAATAACATCGGCAATTACCCACAGCCAATGAGAGAGCAACATCCAGGGCAGCGGGATGTTGGGGGAGGAGTTACGAAGGTATAGACCTCCTCCATAATCTTCTTTTCGTTGCAAATGAGCGCACATGCAATTTGTATGGCAAGCTTCTTTTGCTTACTATCATTTTTAATAATAATCCCAGTCTCACGTGAGAACTCCGGTCTTGCACACGTGACCTCTCGTTGTTTCCGTGACACTTCTCACGTGTGTTTAGCAGTGGGACGAAGTTGTCGGCGATTCTTCCCGTTGTGAAGTCATGCAGTGTGAAACCCCCTGTCACCGATCTATCATGCAGTGTGAACACAGACAGATCTGTGACGCGACGTGCAGTCTGAACTTGGCTTAAAGCTAGCGCGAGTCCAAGCCAAAGCTCGAGAGCCACAGGTCAGCATCCTGTACGATCAATGCAGAAATGCTTCTCTTTGTCAAGAAAACCTTGCCTTTAATGTTCAAATAATAGTATTTAGTACTAGTTATTGTACAAGTATTGTTATTTATACCCCTTTTTATGAGAGTGCACTCTTTGTTATTAAAGTTATTGTTCTGAGACAGTCATGTAATTAATATTTTAACAATTCTTCCATAATAATACTCATTTCCTGAGTACTAAATACTCAGGAAAAGTAGATATTTGTTTAGTAAGCTTAGTTATTTTTAGTTATATATTTCTACATTTTCAAGGTGCAGAGCACTTTATTTTGTTGTTTGTTGTGAGAAGATCTATAATGTTTATTGATTTATTTTATTATAAAAAAAAATCATTGGGGAAAAAAAGTTTTTTGTTAGTATAACAATACTGATGTTAGTTATATACCGGAACTTATTTTATACCTTACAACAAACTTTATTGTTTTGTTTTAATTACTTTGTTGGGAGAAGATACTGTAATGTTTAATAATTTATTTTATTATAAAATAAATTTAAATGAATATCATATGCTTTCATTACAGTTACAAAAATCTGAATCGGCAGGTCACACTTACTGTAAAATCGGAAACGGCCAAGAAATTGGCAATCGGTGCATCTCTAGTATAATTCACCCCCCAAAAAATAAAAAAAATTACTGTTCCAAACCTGTAAGACCTTGGTTCATCTTCGGATCAGTTTTTTTTTTTTTTTTTGAAATCCTGAGAGCTTTCTGACCCTGAGCATCACAACTGGCAAGTTCAAGTCCCAAAAAGGCAGTAAGGCAGTATTTAAACATAATAAAAATAGTCCATGTGACATCAGTGGTTCAACATTTTTTGAAGCTACAAGAACAATTCTGCGCACAAAGAAAGGAATCAGTCCCCTGTAAAAAGCGCTGAACACATCTGAATATTTGGGTTTAACTGTTAACTGGAACAGTGTTGTAAATACAATTCAACCACTAATTTCTAGTTGTACACTTTTAGAAGCACATACAAAGTACTTTCACTTTCACAACGAAACACATCGTCTCCAGAACATGGCGCCTACATGTTCACTAGAGTGAGAATAATAGTTCTGCCTTCTGTCTTTGTGTATACATTTGGGCAGAGTTATGAATCTACGTCACCATGTGGGATAATTTTATATTATCTACTGCACACAGCCGTTGAAATGATGGCATTTACCGCTGATTACAGGACCGGCTTTACTGACAAAATGCACAAACAAATCGGCCGATCATTATCGGTGCATCCCTAATGAAAATTATCTCACACGGTGACGTAGAGATGTGGGGGGGATGTTTAAATGAGCCGTTTCAGGAAGGTGTGGTCGAGTCTTAACCCCCTGAGGTCCGCTCCATCATATATGCGGGTTGAGGTGTCTTTTTCTGATGACGCAAATACGAACTTAAATTACACACCGAGTTTTGATCGTACAGATAAGAGCAATACATCAATCGAATCTGTGAAGGGTTTAATTTAATTTGTATACACATATAATTTTGTGTATTTTCGAAAATGAAGAGGAGAACACACAGGGTGCGCTGTCTGCCTCGTTGGTCAGCCACAAAACTTATAGGTTACTTCCGTAACCCCTGTTCCCTGAGACATGGAACGAGTACTGCGTCTTGCTAGACGCTATGGGGAAAAC
>JAUMHR010000099.1:2742350-2755051 GCA_032361145.1 Enteromius fasciolatus | reverse complement strand
ATTATTTATTAAACATCAATGTTGAACAACTGAAATTAAAGCACACATTGCTTAAAACTAACAGTCACTTTGTACTTTATAAAAAATAAAAAATAAATACAATTATTTTCTATGTTTTTCTTATTAAAAGTAGAAAATAAGCAGAATCTCTTCTAAATAAAATAACTCTTGTATATCCTGTAAATAATATTTTACACAGTGCACTTGCATCATCTGTAAACAAATATTTTAATGTGCAATGTATCAAAGTTCTTAAGAAACACGAGCATGCAAACCTTTTCAGTTTGTGGAGAGTTTTAACGAGTGTTTAAAACTGCTTCGCTGCACTGTAGCCAAGGGAGTCATTTCCTTTGCGATGTACAGAGACTGGAAGCGCCTGATAGAAGCCCCTCCCATGACGCTAATCCGCGTTTGCTGGGAAGTCACGTCTGTTGTTTGAACGATTATAGGTTCTGTCGATTACGATTACTTTTTGATTAATTGCCCAGCCCTGCTCAAAATAGCATGGTTTAAGAGTACTATTGTACATTACCCTTGTCATGTTTGTGCAGGAACAACTTGACTGTAGTAGACTTGATCATGGTTCATGGTCAAGGCACCACAGAGAGTCTGAGACTGGCTGGTAAAACCCCAGGTGTCAGCAGTTCTCTGAGGTTTAAGCTCACCGAGGCATTTCTCAAAGACTGTTCAGAAGGTAAGTGTCAAAATGAAATCTAATTTAGAATGATTTCATTGTTTTTAACTAGTTTTTTGTTTGCATACTACTTATGCTTACTAAATGTCTGTTACTCATTTCTTTAAGCTAAAGCCAAGGAACCAAACTTCACTCTTCGAAGGACTTTCAGGTTGGAGAACACGGGGCTTCTTCCAATACACATTCGATCTATGGAGATCAGTGGCAATGCTTGTGAGGGTTATGGCTTCAAAGTTCTCAACTGTGAAGAATTTGCACTCAAACCAAACACTTCAAAAGACCTGGTCATACTGTAAGTGATTTCATGCCCCTTCTTCTTTTTTTTTTTTAAGTACCAGTGCAGATTTCTGTTTGCCAAATGCTTGGAATAGCTATTATTATTCTTTTAATAATTCAGTTATGCTCATCTAGACTGCGTTTATTTGATCAAAAATAATAAAGCCAATAATAGAATTTTTTTTTTTTTTATTTGAATACATTTTAAACCATAATTAGTTGTTTTGATATTATCAATGTTCAATCATGCGTTATTTGGGTAATATCTATATTTTAATTTAGCAACGATGCCTCAAGTTGATTGAAGGTAGCAGTACAAATGTTTGGAAATAATTGCTGTTTTTTATTTTTATTTTTTTTTATTCATCAAAGAATCTATGGATCATGTATCATAAATGTATCACTATTTTCACAGAAATATTAAGCTGTTTTCAACATTAATATTAAGACACTGGCAGTAATTGAACATCAACATATTAGGATGGTTCTGAGTAACAGCGAGAGGAAGATGATTAAGTCTTTTCTGTATTATAAATTCGTGCAGGTTTACACCAGATTTCACATCATCCAGAGTGATCCGGGAGCTGAAGTTGGTGACTGCGGGGGGTTCAGTGTTTGCATTTGTGCTAAATGCGTCATTGCCATATCACATGCTGGCAGTGTGTGCTGAGACCCTTCCCCGACCCAACTGGGAGCTTGAGCTCTACATCATCGTCTCCCTTATTATGAGGTCTGATTTCTCATATCTGATTGCCTGATGGTTAAGAAAATCTAAACCTTTTTCATAAACATTACACAACTTGGAAGGATGCCTTTGTTTGACACGGCACACAATTATGTGTTTTTTTTTTAGTCTGATGTTAAGAACTGTCTGTTCACACTACTTTTTACAGTAGTAAACAGTAGTTTACGGTAATAAATGAGCTAAAGTGTAAAAATCATGTTAAAGGGGTCATCAAATTCTCAAAGTCAGTTTATGAAAAACATGACCATTTTAATAAGGTTAGGGAATCAAAGGACCATTTATAAACAGTGAGAAATTACATCTGTTTAGTTACATACAGCAACTAATTTTAAGTTAATTAATATTGCTACCTTATTCCAGTCACCAGTGTAAACTGTGCGTTGTGTTTATAATTTATTATTAATATTCTAATTATTTTTAGTGTATAATATTGTTATATGTTTTAAATGTGTGAGATTAATAAAGTACTTGTCTCTATTTCTGTGATGATTAACAGTCTGATATGTCTCTAGCTCCATGTTTCTGCTGGTCATCGCTACTGCCTATCTGGAGGCCCAGGGAATATGGGAGCCCTTCAAACGACGGCTGTCTGTGGAATCCAACTCTCCCATGGAGACTGGAAAACCATTTGATCTCAGGGAAATTGTACGAATTCAAAGTGATGCTAAGTGAGTCAGGAATTATATTTTCCTTAATAATGTGTGTTCATTTAATAATGTCCTTAATAAAGAAGTGATCATTCTTATTTTAATCACATTTTATGCAAGATGCTTTACAAAATGCATTTGATCTGTTTCAGCTTGAATGATTTTGCCGACTCAAACCAGAGCTCGACAAGAGGAATGTATGGGTCGAGCGGCGGCGGGCGGGCTGGGGGTCGGCAGGGTGGTCCGCACTCTAGTTCAAATAGTAATGGTGTTCTGCCAGACAGCAAGCCCAGATCTGGTTCAGGCCGCTCTGGATCTATGCAACCTTCCTCCAGTTTTCCGCTCAATAAAGATGGTGGCCAAGGACTCAGCCAGCTGACTAACCGAAAGGCCCGGAGTTCCAAACAGCAGCAGCAGGGCTCAGGCCTTCTGGAGGATCTCCCGAGCTCAGGACCCTCACAGTCCAACAGCACAAGGGCCAACAGTACAGAGGAACAGGATTACAACCGACTTCTGGCCGCCATGGATAAAGACCTCGACAGGCCTGAGTCTCCTGCCATTAACACGCCTTTAGAACACAATTCACAACAGTCTTCACAAAACAAAGGTAATATATAACAATTTATCAACATAACAGGGAAGATTTATTTATCGTGCCAGGTGTTTGTCCCAGAGGTCAGTGTAAATTGCAAAATGTACAATATAATTTATTTGCTTGTGTTTTTCAGTGCTTGAATCAAAAGGGAAAGTAAAGAATAAAACAAAAGCTCTTAAAAAGAAAGAGGAGAAAGAGAGGAAAACAAAGGGAAAGAGTCAAGGAGAAGACTTAAAAGAGCCGCTGGCTGACAACGATGACAGCTCTTCTACTACAACAGAGACCTCTAACCCAGACATGGAGGCCAATATTAAAGAGGTAGAGACACGTGAAATATGTTAGACACACCAGATAAAATTCATAAACAAACTTGCTCTAAAATGTACATTTTTAATGCATTCTTTGATTAAAATTCTTCTTATTAAACAGGAGCCAGTAAAGGTGAAGGGAAAATCGGTGTCAGTGGACAATGGAAAAGAAAGAGAAGAAATCACTCCCTCCCCCACTAAACCAAAAACTAAGAAACAACCATCCACAAAGAAGGAGAATCAAGAAAAATCCAGGTTTGTTCAGAGCTCTGTCACTGAAGGGGACGTGTGATATCTGTGTCACTAGATCCCCATACCGATGGTGAAGAGGTAGGATATGTATGCATATAGCTGTTCTTAGATGGATATTTTAATGTGCCGCAAGCAATCCTCTTGATAATACAACAAACACACCACAATGACAGCAGTGAGAAAAGTACAGTTCAGAAAGCAACTAATCATAGGGATGTGGATATGTTTTCACCAGCTCTGCAATTTAGTACTACAGTCAAGTCTTGTTTACTTGTATAGCGCTTTAATAACAATGGATTAAACCGCTTTACAGTATTAAACAAGCATACAAAAAAGTCAGTATTGCAAAGTTTAACTTCAATTTTAACTATACAGTATCTTTCTAATGCATTCACAACTTCGTTGTAATACATAGATTTAATGTCAAATAAAGTGGAACCCCAGAGCACATCCACCTATTATGTAAACACCATAGATCAGTGGAAGTTTGACAGCGCTCAACATCTAATAATAGATGTGCAATTCACATTCGTGTGCTGTTTCGAAAAGCCATATTCTACTCCAAATGAACTTTGGACATGTTTTGTTCAAAAAGAGTGGTTTAAAATGTAATTTGAGTGACTCAAGGTATTGACACAGAAATGGGACACTTCATTTCGAAGGCCTAGAGATTTCCAGTGAACCATTCTAGAATGATTAATCATCACTTTGCATCAGACTTGTGTAGTGATCTTCTCAATCTCCATTATTACTCACTCTGAATTTTTTCTATACAGCTCTCTAGAACTCCCTTACGTCACTCCCCTGGAAAAACAGGATAAGCAACGCAAGACCTTCACCACCAAAACCCTTGCCAATACAGGAATACACAATGTCCCCAAACCACGAACTCTGAGCAAAAGTAAGTGTCAGATTTCAGCTTGTCCACTCAACTTTTAAATATCTATTAACTCTAGAAACTATTTTGAAACCACTTTTATTGTGTCTGCCCGAGTAGTCAGTGGGAAGATGGGTGACGATCGGCCATCTCCACTTGGGAAGTTTGTAGTCAATGGCTCCATGCAGGAACTGGGTCATAGCAGCGGATCAGAAGGAGAGAAGGAGTCCCCCCCACCAGAATGGGATGTTCCTCTGAAAACTGGCAACCGTAAGTAATTAATCTGGAAGCGTAACCCGGACTCCATTACAAGTCATTTTGTTACGTTATGTACACTTATCTTGCTATCTAAACATTTGTGTCATACGTTTCATTAGCAGTGGACAGTCTTCAGCAGATATCTATGCAGACCATGCATGCAGACCCCTTCCTGAAAGGCCCCAGTTCAGTCATGTCCAGAACCTGTTCACCACCACCGACCTCCCCTAGCCTGGTGCCTCGTGGAAGCTACAGCAGTGGGCCCCACACCAGCAGGTAACCTTAAGGGCCATGTACTTTTAAAGTGCAAGTAATAATAGAACATATTTGTGTATTGCCTAAAATAACACTTTGGATTTGCCAAATATGAATAAAAGTCAGCATTGGTGAGTATTTGAAAAAATGTCACTCCCCACTCAATTTTTTTGTTTTGTTTTGCATTAACTCTTACGTTGCTTGAGAACACAACATTTAGTACAAGATTTAAATCAGAATTATATAAACATGTAATCTGATAGTATGATCTTTTCATGTGAGTAATGCCGCTTTTAAAGGAAATGCTGCTCCACACACTATCTGCAAATGATGAGAGTGAGTTTGAATCGTTTATAACAGAAATAGAAAATGCAGGTAGGTGAGTTGGTTGGTGCTAAACTATGCAGTGCATCGGACCTCCAGGGTAAGATATGAGGAACCCTGGTTTCTAATATGCGTTTAAAAAAACATGCGCCAAGCATCTTCACAAAATTGTAATAAGTATTTATGAATCCGTCAACAAAAGAGAGGCATTTCAAAAGGTTTCCCTGCTGTTTTTTGCCAATGTAAAAGCAAAAATTCGAAATTAAAGGAAAAACAAACGTTAATATCAGACTTGTAATTCTACTGTTATCTAAAATATTAATATTATCATTATCACAAAGTACTTTAAAATTCAGTAGTATTTTATAGTGATATTTTTGTGTATTTCTTTTCAATTTCTTTATTAATTATAATAGAGAAACGGTATTATTTTTATTCTTAAGTATTTTGTTAATAATAAAAAAACATTTTCTTATTAATAATAATTGCAGTTTTTAATAAAGTAATACAGAAATTTCATAGTCGTAAAAAAAAAAAATATATATATATATATATAACATATAAAATAAAATACACAGTATTCTTAGGCCACTAGTATTTTCACCAACAATTTTATTTTTTAAGTCAGTTAGTTTTGATCTTTTGCGATAGCGTGTCAGTTTGAATATAATTTACGTTTCCAAAAAATATTTTTATCATTAATTGTAATAATGCAGTGAGATTATTGTCTGCACAAGGAGTCTGATAACTGCCAACATCTGATCATCATCCAGTCTGTATGGAATGACATCAGGTAACAGAACAAACTGAGACGGACTAAATCCAGAAGAACTGTGGCAACATCTCCAAGATGCTTCAAAATCCTACCTGCAAAGCTACAGTACTGTAGACACCTGTGTAAAAATGCTGTAAAATGAGGATGCTTTCAAAAATAATGCCATAAAAAGATTTAATTTATCAATCAACTTCTATTAACTAAATCAAATAAATATTTGGTATTACAACTTTTGCTTAAACAGCTTCTGTTCCGAGGTACACTTGCCCATAATTTTTCAGGTAGCTTTGCAGGTGGGTTTTTTGAAGCATTGTATGTCTCTGGTCATTGGAAAGTGTGGCTAAATGTTCGTTTTAGAACCTGCATTTGAGTTATTAGCATCAATGCATTTCCTCATTTCGTGTTCTTTATTTTTCTTTTATTTTATGGGAATCTAAGTGGCATTGTTTTTTTGTAAATTTGTTCTAGTGAGGCTAATTTGAAGAAGACTCCAGGGAACAAGCTCACCATGTCGGCCTCTCTGCCTGGTCAAAATGGAAATCCAACTTTTGCAGCTGTAGCTGCTGGCTATGACAAAAGCCCTGGTGAGTTTACATGTTAAATGATAAAGATGATAAACATGGATCAACTGAACAGGAAATTTGAGGTCACTAAAAATAAATATTAGTGTTAAAATAATAATGATCAGTAAAGTGCCCCACGCCACAGATTTACACGTAAATGCTGTTGTTTTTACAGGTGGCAGTGGCTCAGCTAGTAAAGCTGACAGTCTGGGGAAGATGACACTATCTCACATGACATCAGTGGAGAGCGATGGATCTGACAGGTGCTCTGGCTTCATAATAAAACGTCACTTGGCTTTCTTTCTCATCTATTTTATTAGTATATTCATAATTGTGCGGGTTTTTTAGCTCTGGACTGTGGAGCCCAATAGACACCACCAGCAGCCCCAGTTTTGGACCAGTTAATGCTTTCTCTGCTTTCGGACCCAACAACCCACTTAATCTCTCTGGAGGTATGAAAAATGTCAAATAAAATGCAACATTTAAAAATAAAATAGCATTCAATGTATCCAATATTGTGGTTATTCTCTGTATTAGTTTTCAGAGGCATGACTGTTCCCAAGAATTCAGAACCCCAGCAGAGTTGGTCTGACTACACTCCAGTGTCCCCGTCCATCTGGGAGCCTGAGCCTAATAATTCCTGGGCTACCAGCACTGGATCTCCAGCAACTCCAACAACTGTAAGATATCATTTCTTTGTCACACTCTCATCCAAATGGACACCTGTGATCCCAAAGAGAACGTTAACCCTTAAGTTCATGGAGTATCACAGAAATCAGAGATTATATATTACTTTTTGGTTGTTAAGGTTATTTTCAGATTAATCTTGAACCACTACACACTACTGTAAGTGTTTGGATCAGCAGGTTTGTTTGAAAAACCTTACTTTTATTCAGCAAGGATGCATCAATTTGATCAAAAGTGACAGTAAAGACATTTATTTCTATTCTAAACTTTCTCCAAGCACACACGTGACCTCATTACATCAGTATTGCTTTGTCTGTTTTGCCTGCAAACTGTTCTGCTTAACAATATTACAGTATTGCAGTTTTGCATTTTTGATCAAATAAATCCAGCCTTGGTGAAAATAAGAGACTTCACTCAAAAGCAAAAACGAACAAACAAAAAAAAAGTTCTGACCCAAAACTTTTAAACAGTGGTGTGTTATATCTGTGTGTGTATTTATGTATATAGTTAATGGAACCCTCCAAAGTTTTTAAACATAGGCTCAAACTCCCCTAGTTTTTTAGCATAAATCATTGAATCTGATTAGACCATTAGGGACTATTTTCAGGTGCTGCATAATATCATTGCAGCTCCTGCACCCATGGTACGGCAGCAAACTTCCTTGATTGTTACGCTGGAATGAGAGTATAGTTCCTAGCAATATCCTAGCCTAGAAAATTTCAACTTTTCGCTTTATGTCGGTCTTGGTCTACACAGTGGTACTACAGAAGAGTCACTTTGGTCATTTTTGAGCAAGATTTTGCCAGACCCAGTGATTGGCTTAATTGGTTTGAAAACGGTAAAACTCAATTGTTAAATTCCAGGGGAGCTGAAAACTGAACCTGTGTAGTGCAGTGTTCCTTTAACATCTGAATAGAAAAGGTAGCTCTGGCGGTTATGAGATTATCTTTCTCTTTCTGCCTGTCTTCAGTCCATTTTGGGAAGTGCACGCAGTCCCTGGTCCTTCAGCAGGTCCATCTGGTCCACTGGCACTGACTCCACCCTGCACTCCTTCAGTCCTCCTACCTCCTCCACTCTCCCTGATTTGGTCAGCCAGACTGCGCCGCCCACACCTGCCCCCAATGACATAGGCCGCACATACAACCCCTGGAGCATGGGGTGGTCTCCCTCACTCAATCGCTGGAACTCGGAGCCCTGGCCTAACAGCCCCGACAACAACAATGGTATCTGAGCAACAGAAAATGCAGTGGATGCTAATATTATTTTATTTTTCCTGGTTGAACAGTATGTTGTACACCAAGATCCTTTTAATGATTGGAAGAATTCTTAAATTAATGGTACAAATGCCCCCTGGAAATCCAGTGTTGCATTTACAAGTCCCCAAAATACAATCCTATTTATTTTAGTGGGGTATCATAAAAATGCCTTAAGTTCAATTTTAGCTGACCAAGCCAACGAAAGATTGAAGACATTGGCTTAATGCTATTGCCCTGATAGGGCTGTTTTTCTTTTACGATTTTAAGAGATTCCCTGTTTTGAGTAATACTGCATTGGAATTTAAGTATATGGTCCAGTATTATGGTATTAAAATGCAAGATGCAGTGTTACTCAACCTTAAAATAAGCACTTTGTGTAAAACCCCACTCCTACAATGCTGTCATTTTGGTTTAAGATGTTTTCATTAATTTTAGAGCATTTTCTGGCCATATTTGTTGGTTGATTTAACGTTCGGAAAGATACAAGCGGTTGCTAAGACTAGTTACCACATTGATTTGAACCCAAAGCCAAATTGTAAATGCATTCAGGATTCAGATTTTATTTTTATTTTTATTGCCCTCTGCTTAAAGTGAAAAGCTTAATTTGCTGAAATTGGCTTTTAATTTGAGGGAGCTTAAGAACTTGAAATGCGTTTTGTGCATCATTCATTTGTCACTTCAAGAGTGAATGTTTTGGTCACATTGGTTGAAATAAACATATCAGGCTGGAATATTGACTTCTCATTTTATTTCTGTATAAATTAAAGGGATAGTTCACCCAACAAAGCTCACCCAACTTTCATTTACTCGCCTCATCTCATTTTAACCTAGATTTACATTTTAAAAAACAGCAATAAGGATATTTGAGTCAATGCAATCAAAAGTTTAAAGATTCACACAGTGATAAAAATATTGTAAACAATCAATATAAATCAAGAAGTTTAATCCAATTCTGAAAAGAGACCTGATCTCTTATATATGATTAATAGAATTCTAAATTAATATTTAAACTGGGATCAATGAATGGCTAATAAGGATTACTTCTATGACAACTTTATACGTTTTTCGAAACATTAAAGTTTTGGCAGTGCAGATGGAAATCTACGGTGGCTTAGGAGCGCACAACACAAAATATTTTTGTTGTGGCTAATTTCCTTTTGTGTGGTGCTAATTTTTCTATGTTGTGGCTTGTTTTCATTGTGCTTTTGAAAATGAATTGAAACCAAGAGTTTGAACTGAAAACAGAAATCAGCTTAAATGCACCATTAAAGTGTCATTACATTTCAAATGGAGCGTCCTTTGCAAAGCTATTGCGAAGAATTTCTACGCTATTTGTAAAGCTGCTTTCAGCATCAAGCTGAACTTTTTAAGATCGCATGTCCTCATCACAAAGGCAAGATGGTCTTTCTTCAGCGTATTGGCTGGGTCCACAACCATCATGCCTCGTCCCAGCTGACCTTGTACCTCCACACGTACGGCGCACCGTAAACTCTCCGTGATCACGCTGCTGTCCACACAAGCCGCCACAGCAAAGGCGTCGTAGGGTACAAACCCGTGCCCAAAGAACAAATCTTTGTTGATGCAACGAGGTTCTTTAAAGTAGGCCCAGCACTCGGAGGTTATCTTCTTCATGAATCGAGCAGCTGATGTATCCTGATTGACCAGCTCATCAAAACACTCCTGGAAAAATGAAGCACACAAACTAGTCAGGTCTAATATATATTTATGTGAAAATTAACAATAGGCAGATCTTACCCAAGATAATTTGTTTCTGCAAGTGAACTCCCAGGTTGCAATGTGTGTTGAGCAGGTATATTCCTCCAAAACTACATAGGCTGATTCAGCGTCCATGCTAAAATTAAACTCTGCACATGGTGTCAGATTTCCCTTGCCTGGAAAATGAACAGTGGTTAGATGAAGCTCTGTAGAAAGCACCCTGATTGGGGTACATGTCCTACCCTGTGGGCTGTTCCTGGGACTGCTTTGGTTTTTATGTGCTAAAGAATCACTGATATGAAAAGTGCTGCCATCCATTTAAGGTGGCCAGTTTTTGTACTGCGTCTAATTTTCTTACCTTCCATGTTACCGCCCATAATGTACAGATCCTTGAGTTTCTGAGGGAAGGTGGGATCTAATCTAACAGCCAAGGCCAAGTTAGTCATTGGACCGAGCGCTATGAGCGATACCTGCATATGAGTAAACAAATTGCATTCCATTGTCAACCACAAGATGGCAACCAGAAACAAGCACTCTAACCCAGTGGATCTCCAAGGGAGCCTTTTAAGACACTTCTGCAGGATTGTCAGTGCTGCTCAATTTCAGTTATTTGTACATTTTTAATTAAACTAGGTGGCAATACACTAAATGAACGTAATTTTTATTTAAATATTCCAGTAGTTTCAAAAACTAAACATTCTTCATGGTTTATAATATATGACCAATGTCATTGGACGATATGTCCCAGTTGTTTGATTAAAGGGTTTTTTATTTCTTTTATTAATTTCTACAACATTTCAGAATGCTAATACAAAAAGCAAGTTGTCAAGGGAATTAATTGAAATGATATATTGCTAATAAGATTTAACTTTTTTTTTTAGCTGATCTTGTCTATGAGGGTGCTAGGATGTCTTTGTCATTTTCTTCTCAACACTACATAGCAAAAAAATTAAGAAATACAAACAAACAAAAAGTTGTTTTATAGTGCCTCAAAATTTAGCTTTAAATGAGAACATATTAACCTAAGAGAGTTATGCATATAAACAACCCGAAGGGTTCTTTAACATTTCAATATTCTAGGCATAAACAGAATTATTAAATAGTTATTGCTTACCTCTCCCTGGTTTTCATTAACCAGTCTTATCAAAGCATGAACAGCACACTCTTTCTGAATCTGCCCTTTCCAAATCTCAGAGTTCTCCAGAACATCTCCAAGTCCATCTGTCCCAAAGTGATCTTTAAATCCTGTCACAGGTCCAAGCAGAGGACCAGCAGACCCTTTAAAAACTGGAATCTGAGGTGGAACAGTGCAATCTTAACATTCATATCATAGTTCTTGATTGTAGAATGGGTACTGTTATAAATGCACTGACCTTGGTTTGTTGACACACTGTCAGAACCCGCATCACATTCTGACACACATTATCCACATCGGTGTTCCCAAAGCAGCAGGTGATGCCCAACACCTTCATACTAGGAGCTGCCAGAGCAACTATGATAGCCAGAGCATCATCTATACCACAGTCTGTGTCGATTATCAGCAGCTTCTGAGCCATGCTGGTTAGATTCTGGAAACATCATTCTGGTAAGGACACTTAATCGTGTAAGACAGGGAATACAGGGTTGGGATATTAACCATTTCAGATTTCAGGGATGGGGTATCACTGTAAACCTTAATGTTGTCTTTACTTAAACAATCAAGTAATGTTGACTAAACGATACTTATTACTTAAATCCCATTACTTAAATATATGAGTTAATTTAACTGAATTACTTGAACTGAAGTGTTGTGAGCTCAAAATCATGATTTAAACCTTAAAAAAATAACAAATTTTCACATTTTTCTCCATGTCTGTTATATTTCCCTAGCTTAATTCACTTGTTTAACAAAGTTATCTTCAATGTTGCATTTTCAATACAATCGAACATCACATGCCACATAAGATTTGCCTAAAATGTTTTTTTTTTTCTTTTTTAACTTGCCATTATAGTGATTAGTGTTCCCTTTGGTTGGGCACTTAGAACTTTGTCTATGTTATAATTTCTTCCAATTAATGCAGTGACACAACATGAAGTCATGGAGTCATTTGGTTTCTAAGGAAGAAAAGTAATAAACAGATTGTTTTTAAGAGGTGGCCTATCTTTTAATTAAATGGTTATTTTATCTAGTAATGTATTTATTGTGTGTTTATTAATAATTTTTTTACACTTAATACACATAATTTATTCTGCTGCAATGCACTCTGGGAGTCAGTGAGTATAAGCTGAAAATTTAGGAAGTATAGTTTATTAGCCCTTTTAAGTTAGCTGTACTTAAACATTTAAGTTAATTCAATGAAGAGAACACATTTGGTTAACTCAATAAATCAAGCTGTCAATTTTCCATTACTCAAACAAACTGAGGGTGTAGAGATAAGTAAATAATAGTTAATTTGTAACCAACCCAGTACTTGGTTGTGCCGTTGAAGTGATA
>JAUMHR010000099.1:2678699-2688703 GCA_032361145.1 Enteromius fasciolatus | reverse complement strand
GAAAAACTGAAATATCACATGGTCCTAAGTAGTCAGACCCTTTGCTGTGACACTGATATATTTAACTCAGGTGCTGTCCATTTCCTCTGATCATCCTTGAGATGGTTCTACACCTTAATTTGAGTCCAGCTGTGTTTGATTATACTGATTAGACTTGATTAGGAAAGCCACACACCTGTCTATATAAGCACCTACTGCTCAGAGCAAATGAGAATCATGAGGTCAAAGGAACTGCCTGAAGATCTCAGAGACTGAATTGTGGCAAGACACAGATCTGGCCATGGTTAATAAAAAATTAGGGTTAGGGTTAGGGTTGCTGCACTTAAGGTTCCTAAGAGCACAGTGACCTCCATAATCCTTAAATGGAAGACGTTTGGGACAACCAGAACCCTTCCTAGAGCTGGTCATTCGGCCAAACTGAGCTATTGAGGAAGAAGAGCCCACAGATAACTGTGTCTGAGCTCCAGAGATAGGAGAAAGTTGTAGAAAGTCAACCATCACTGCAGCCCTCCACCAGTCGGGGCTTTATGGCAGAGTGGCCCGACGGTAGCCTCTCCTCAGTGCAAGACACATGAAAGCTCGCATGGAGTTTGCTAAAAAAACACCTGAAGGACTCCAAGATGGTGAGAAATAAGATTCTCTGATGAGACCAAGATAGAACTTTTTGACCTTCATTCTAAGCGTTATGTGTGAAGAGAACCAGGCACTGCTCATCACCTGTCCAATACAGTCCCAACAGTGAAGCATGGTGGTGGCAGCATCATACTGTGGGGGTGTTTTTCAGCTGCAGGGACAGCACGACTGGTTGCAATCGAGGGAAAGATGAATGCGGCCAAGTATATCCTGGACCAAATCCTTTTCCAGAGTGCTCAGGACCTCGGACTGGGCCGAAGGTTTACCTTCCAACAAGACAATGACCCTACACACAGCTAAAATAATGGAGTGGCTTCACAACAACTCTGTGACTTTCTGACTGTTCTTGAATGGCCCAGCCAGAGCCCTAACTTCAGCCCAATTGAGCATCTCTGGAGAGACGTAGAAATGGCTGTCCACCAACGTTTACTAACCTGGATTTCCTCTGCCATTCCTCCTCTCCAGTGTGAAAAACTTGTTGCATCTTTCCCAAAAAGACTCATGGCTGTATTAGATCAAAAGGGCGCTTCATACTGAAAATTCAATTTTTCATTTTTAATAAATCTGTGTGGGGTGCTGTGTTTATGTGTTTACATTGAGGAAAAATTAACTTGAATGATTTTAGCAAATGACTGCAATATAACAAAGAGCGAAACATTTAAGGGGTTTGAATAACCTCCCAAAATTGATTTTAAGTTAATTTGATCAAAAGTAAAAATAAATAAAATGAAAATGTGATAAATTAATAAGAATTTTAATGAAATGCCGCTGATAATCTAAATCCTGTAAATGATTTAAACTGTAAGTTTTAGTTTTTGGTTAAAGGTGGTTAAATGCCAAATGCCACAGAAATATTCTATGGCCAAAAAGGTCATTTGAGACTATGTTAGGTTGGGCAGAGGAGAAACATCCAGGTATTATATATCAGTTTTCTTGATATAGGGTCATATTTTTTGTCTTTTGCAGAGACTGCGTTGTAAAGGGAAGACCTTTTCACCTCTTCAGACTTCTGCTGCAGTACCATGAGCCTGAATTCTGCTCATTCCTGGACACAAAAAAGATCACTCCTGATTCCTACGCCATCCACTGGGTCAGTTGATCTCTGGCCTTATTTGAATAAGTATTTGGCTGTGTACAGGGGTGTCCAATCCTGCTCCAACTTGCCACAACACACCTTCTTAGAAGTTTCTAGTACAAGATATTAAGACCTTGTGCAGGTGTGTTTAAGGTTAAAGCATTTATTCTGCAGGATTGGCCATACAGGAGGAAGATTGGAAACCTCTTGCTTGGTAAATAAATAGTGTGATACCACACTATGGATCAATTCAGAAGTGTTTTGGTCATTTTCCTAATAAAAATAATTATTTGAAACTGTATGCTAATTATTTTAAATTTATTGTCTTCTGCAGCTGGGCAGTCTATTTTCTAGCAGCTGTCTCCCTGAGGTCTCACAGGCCTTGTGGGATGTTTATTTGCAACAGGCTGACCCTTTTCTCATCTTCTTCCTCATGCTCATCATCCTTGTCAATGCTAAGTACGTGAAAGTTCAAACTGTTCCGTGAACTCAAAACTCATTAAACTACTGATTATGACATTAATTAAATAAAAAATCTTTTTTTTTGTCAAGAGATGGCATCCATGAAGCAGAAAGCAAAGAGGAAATTATCAGTAAATTTTCTTGCTTTATTTATTAAAATTAGTACATTACATAAATCTGTTGCATTGTTCTGTTTGATCGAAGTGGACAGCTCTAATTTTCTTTTCTCCCCTTCTCCCAGGTAAGCTGATGAATTCACCAGAATTCCTAGATGTAGAGGATCTTGAAGACTTGTTTTCTTTAGCACAGTATTACAACAGCAAGACGCCTCTATCTCTTAGAAAGGTAAGCATTAAATCTGTGTTCTTTGGGCTGTGTATTACCAGCTTCCTGTCGATATAATGCACATCACAATAGATGCATAGAATCGTGGGATATCAAAATAACAGTTTAACAGGTATCACATGCTCCGTTATTTGGTTTATGTGTGTGCAGGAGAACCATAATCTGTTTGGTAGCAGTCTGGTGGCTCTTAAGGAAGAAGACATGGACCTGAGTCAGGCTCTCTGTTTGCCTGTATCAGTCCCTGAGATCCTGCAAGCCAACCAGCTACAACCTGTGAGTTCCCACTCACCAAGATAACTTTTGAAGACATCTCTACTAGGCTGCATGGTTATTAAAATCATAATTCTCAAATTCCTTTAAAATTGTAATTGTGATTTTTATTAATTAAGACTATCACATTTTACACTGATTGATGTTTAATACCATTGTTTGAAGCAACTGCTTGCAATATTTTACATGACAACCTGAAAAACCTTTCCATTTCTAAAGTATCAAATGTAAGCCTCAAATGTCAATTTTATTCTTTATTTTTTTTAAATGAAAAAACTAAACTATGAATGGTATTACTATTTGGATGCTTTATTGTATTTACTAATGTATATATACATGTAGTACTTAGAAACAAGTGGCAGGTCCTTACAAACAGGCTGGTTATTGCAGTATGTTATGCGAGTAATAATTTATTATAAATGTATAATAAATATTTATAATATATAAGACATTATTGTACATACTAGGTAAATTATACATGGTAAATGTGTAGAACCTACAGAAATGTTGTATTTGGGAACACTTGGGAGGTCCTACCTTACCTAATACATTTTTGATTGCTTTTGTAGGACTGTTAGTGATGAGCACTGTTGTGGATAGCTACTTTAACCTTTAGCTACTTAACCTTTACAGGGTTGTAAAGGAGTGGAAAATTCCCGGTAAATTTCTGAAAATTTTCCAAAAATTCCTGGAAAGTTTCAGAAATTTCAGGAATATTTCCCACATTTGCTGGAAATTTTCCACCTTTTTGCAACCCTACTTTATTTTACAGTACTATTTCCATATACATATTATGTACTGGTGTATGTACCTATATGGACAAAATAAGTTATGTGGTTGGGGATATAAACACAATGAGAAATGAGTATGTATGTAGTAATAGGACTGTAAAATAATATGCTCCATTTTACATAAACATTACACAGGAATTACCAGTTCTTCAATCTTTCTAAGCACTGTTATGGAGAGCGATCCTCTAACTCTAACCATAGAGTAACCCTTACACACTTGTTTGTAAGTACTACATATTTACATGGACATAAACCACACTTTGGATTATTTCTGAATGGTATCACTTGTATACCAAGTACAGTATGTGTCTTGTTTGTTACCAAATAATACTACATTCTTTTCTAGGTGCTACATATTTACCATGTGTAAATCAGTAGGATGTATAGTAGGGGTGGCACGGTTCACAAAACCCACATTATTTCCGCATAGGTAATAGAGTGCGGATCGGGCCGCATTATTCTGTCCGAGCCCGGCCCGCGTCCGACAGCGCTGTAATCAAATTTTTTTTCTCATACTAATGACACATGCCCTTTTTTTGTGTGGAAAGCCCGGTTCGTTTTTTTTTTTTTCATGAACCATGCCACCCCTAATGTACAGCAATGCGTCTTATTAGTTACCATATAAGGATAGTAAAGATGTGCCTATTTTTACCCACTTGTTCTTGAGTGCTACATATTTACCATGTGTATATATACATTAGTAAGTACTTTAAATCAGTTAGCATGTTTGGGCAAAATCTGTAAGTGATTACCCACACTTGTCTTTATGTACAAACTAATTACCATTGCGTTATGACTGTTAAGTAAAGCCGTGTTTCTTATTTGTTACCATGTAAATACATTCACTCATTTGCCTGTAATTGCACCATATTTGCCATGGGAAGTACACATACTGTAAAATAAAGTGCTACCAATTGATTTTAAGCACATTTACAGTATTTTAAATCAAACCCACACTAAAAGTGTGAACCACTTAATATACAATAGTATTATGCTATTTTATGCGCTCAGTGTATGTAATTTGAGTACATACCATTTACCATTACATTTGAGTGACCAAATGTAATTAAAATTAAATAATAAATGTAAATCATTATCTGTAGGTCATTATCTGACCTTGAAAAACAATTTTTTTAAGTGCATTGTTTAATTACACCCGTGCACAAGAATCACCAACACCAAGTTTCACTTTATGATGGCCTATTTTATTTTTAAAATACTTTAATATTCCTATTTTAATTATTTTCTTGTGATTTGCCTGTTGTTTAGGAGGGCGTGAGGTTTTTTGTAGTCGACTGCCGTCCTGCTGAGCAGTACAATGCTGGTCACCTCTCCACTGCTTTTCACCTGGACTCTGACCTGGTAAGAATTTTTGCAAGCAGAGAAAGTTGTCCAGAATAGAAACTAAATGTGATTGATTTCCTTTTGGATCCGCTTTGTTTCCTCAAAAATACAATTTTAATATGCTCAGCTGCCTCTCAGAGTAATTGTACACAGCTCTATGCACCTCAGTTTCCTTGACCCGCAAAACTGTAATAATATGGTATTGATTCACAGATGCTTCATAATCCCTCTGAGTTTGCCCTGTCGGTAAAGTCTCTTCTGGAGGCACAGAAGCAGTCTCTGGAATCAGGCTCTGTGGCAAGCGGAGAGCATCTCTGCTTCATGGGCAGTGGACGTGAAGAAGAGGACATGTACATGAACATGGTGCTGGCCCACTTTCTACAGGTCAGATCTGTATATGGAGTTGTTATTATTTGACAAATGTGCACAATGTTCTTATTTTCATTGGTAAATATTTTACATTTTTTGGTTTAGAAAAATAAAGAGTTTGTGAGCATAGCAAAAGGTGGATTCATGGGTAAGTTATGTTTTCAGTTACAAAATTAATAACATGATTTTCTGTGCATTGAGCTTACCAAATTTGAGACCAAATGTAATTAAAATTAAATAATAAATGTAAAGTATTCACATTCAAAAAATAATGTTTAATTATGCTGATGAAACTGAAGTTGTTTTTTTGTTTGGTTTAATGCTCAGCATTGCAGCAGCACCTGGCAGATATTAACGTTGAAGGGCCAGATAATGTTTATGTTCACTGGATTGTGAGCACCTCAGGATCCCACAGCAGCCTCAGTTCAGCTGATGTAAGTTTAGTGTGTGTGTGTGTTTCTTTACATGATGTACTAAAAAAAGCACTACTCTCTACTTAGCATTAGGGCTAGGCAATATATCGCACATTATATTCATGCGCATCTTACCAGTAAAGCCGTTGTTTGATTAGCAGTCCATCACCTGTTTTCAAATCCTTAAAACAAGATATGTAACCAGCATTTAAATGTAAAATTAAAACAAAATACAAAACCATTACAGTTTGATTTAAAGCACAAATGTCTTCCACTTCGCTTTTTTTGTCAAATAAAAGAAAAAGTAAAGGAAATCGATAGGATTTTTGTTTTTTTGCTTTTTACGTTTTACATTTATTTTTTGCTTTGAGGTGTTGCTAGTTTAACTCACTGTCCTCACTAAATTTTCTTTATCTTAAAAGGTCTTTCAAAAAGTTGTAAATCTTAAATTTACTGTCATAAAACACTGTTTTAAGGCTCCTCTCTGAATCTTTATTTATTTTATTTTTAATGTGAGAATGGTGGCATTTTTATCTTGAGTGCTCCAGGTGTCCTTTTTCAATTCTGGTTATTTATCTATAGCGGATAATAAAGTCTTGCACATTCACAAAAAATTACTTATTTCTGTATTTGAAAATTAAGGTGGGTACATGTAGCATATTCCTTTCTGGGTGGCGTGTAGTGCCATCTTGTGGACAAGACTTTAAATACTTTAATTTCCATTGTAATAAGCTTTGTATGGTATTTTTGGATTAATTAACTTCCAAGGTTAATTCAGAAATCTCTTATATTGATACAGGGGGATCTGAACAGCACAGATGGAAAAGGAGTTAAATCACTTGTCAACAAAATGACCTTTGCTCTGAAGTCAAAGTCAGTCAATGTAAAAGAGAAGGTGATCAGCTTCATTGAAAACACTTCCACACCGGTGGACAGGTGAGCATCTTTAGTTTTCTTTGCCCCGGACAAGCATTCTTTCACATTTGTTTTTTCTTTCCAGATATGTATTGTATTAGTAAAAAAAAGAGGGCTGTTTAATGACCAATTGTAAAAACTTTGCCTCTAGACTTTTTTTTTTTTTTCCTGACTTATTTCTGTTTTAATCATCCTCCCTACCTATGCCCTGTTATTTCACACTAGAATGTCTTTCAGTCTATCCTGGCCAGACAAGGGAGTACTGGATCGGTAAGACTTTATTAATGTTTGTCTGTGCCCCCACCAGCGTGCATCCAGTTTCTGCAACATCCCCTCTCAAGGTGGCGCTGTCAGCTTTAGCTCATTGTAGGGGTATTTAAAACCCTGATGAAACTGCGCACTCATGTATGCTCTAACACCATATGCATCTGCATCACTTGCATCTATAGAAATCTACAGTACAACCTTTTCATCCTTCTGAATTTCCTGTCATTTCCTGCTAAAATTCTTCTGAGAATACCATCAGAGTAGAGGAACATTCTAGAATTTGCTACTTTGTCATCCACTACCAGACATTCAAATGCATGTGTAGTAGAATTCACAAACCGCACTCGCAATGGTGGAAGCTGTGAACCACCGGTCTTGTCATTTTCTGACAGTGTTGGCTGTTTTGACCTCTAAACATTTGCCACTTTGTGCCTTTCTTCACCAGCAGTTTCTGTCTCCGCAGTCTCAGGTCTAATCTCTGCTGTCTGAGTCCTCTTCTACATTAACTTGTGTGGAGAGAGACAACAGTCCTTCATTCTTTTTATACAGATTTGATGTCAGCTGTGAAAGACTGGGGCAATTGTGATTTTAAATTAAGTAAAATAACTCAAAACATTCACTTTTGTGATCTGCCTGGCCTTCCACACTTTGATTCTCATCTCTGGTAAAAGGGAAACATGTTAACCTGCCTTTTTTCCCAACTAACAGTACTCCTCTTTCTAATCCTAGAGGATACCTCATCTCACTGCCATGCTCTTAGAATGCCTGTATTAAGACAAGGAAAACAATGTTTGTGTGAAGGACAAACATTTATTCTTCTAGTGGATTTTGTAAGTGCATATGGTGCCTTTTTCTTCTATTCTTCAGGCACATAAGCAGCAGTGATCGGGTGGGGAAGCCATACAGGGGTGTGAAGCCTGTCTTCAGCATTGGTGATGAGGAAGAGTATGATACAGGTAAATACAGATTTAAATCGGGGACCTGGAGAAATTATTTTGCCGTTTCCGGAAGAGTTAGTTTGCTTTACACTCGTTCAAATGTTGCTATCGTTATCAGAACAGTTACTTTTCTATTTATTTATTTATTTTTTGTTAACTGAAATAAAACTAATAAAAATATTAGATGAAAAAATACATTAAATTAATACTTTACAAAAACATTAATTTAAACTTAAATTAATAAACAGAAATGTTTCTGTGGCAGCTAACAGACAAAAAAAAAAGGTGACCTTTTTAAAAAGGAAAAAAATGAAATAAAAATCCCATATAACTAGATATTTAGAAATTCAACATTTGGTACACTCCATAATCACTGTGTTTTTATTTGAAATGCTTTAATTATTTTCTTCCTGCTTTTCAGATGAGATTGATAGCTCATCAATATCAGATGATGACAGGAAAGAGATTGTCAATATTCAGACTTGGATCAACAAACCAGATGTTAAGCATCATATTCCATGCAACGAAGTTAAAGAAACTGGACACATGTTCCCAAGGTGAGGTTACCTCTTTGAACACTGAAGTCGTTATTTAAATAAATAAATGCATAATATACCACTTGATTACAATTGACCTATTGGGCATCCGTGTGTTATGATAATATTACAGCCCGTCAGATAATGGGTTGAGTATCCACCTTTTTCTTCAGTGTGGAAGTAATTTCACGCAAGACTTTCATCCGGAAGTTAGCTATAAGGCTATGAATAACAGAAAAAAAACAACTTGCAGAAAACAGTAAAAGTCTTTGCACTTTTGTTCATAATTAAGATAACACATTCAAATGCTGAAACTACGCCTTATACTTTTACGTTATCAAGCAGCAAAACAAACTGGTTTGTAAAGTTAAAAATAGTCCATTTTTAAGGTTGAGAAAAATATATATAGTGGTGGGTAATTAATTTTTTTTTATCTTCCACAGCCATCTGCTGATCACTGCAACTCACATGTACTGTTTAAGAGAGATCGCTGCCCGAAAAGGTTTTGCTTACATCCAATCCAGACAGGCCCTAAACTCTGTGGTGAAGATCACCTCCAAGAAGAAGCATCCAGAACTTATCACTTTTAAATTTGGCAACAACAATGCTGCAGGAGTGGAGATAGTGGCCGTGGAGAGGTATGTTCCTCTTTGTATTTTTCTTTTTTAATATTAAATTTAAATTTTGCTTTTGATGTGTTCATTTCACCTAATGGCAGACGCATTGTGAATTGTTTCATAACAATATTAGTCAGGCAATTCGATCTAGTAAATATTAGCAATAAAATATTAACTTCACCACTGTTGTTCAGCCATAGTGACCTTTATTGTTTAGTTAAATTTAGTTCCGATATTTCTTGTCTTTTCTAAAGGTATTTAATTCCAAATGCTGGTGATGCCACTAAAGTCATCAAACAGCAAATAATGAAAGTTTTGGATGCTATGGAAAGCTCTTAATGACAGAGACAACACAGATGCTGCACTCTGATCATCCAAGAGACAACCACAGCTCCAACCAAAACTGCCTGAAGGGGAAGGAGGCGTAGAGCATTCCCACACTGTTTTTCATCATTAACATCCCCCCTCCCACACCTCCTCCCTGGGCAACGCTGACGTGAAGTTCTGGCATGACTCTTTGGGCATGTTGCCATCCTGATTGACAGGAGTTTGAAAACTTTGGGCTTGGAGATGTCAATATGAGAAATGGTTATTTTGTTCATTTTGCTTTGATTTCTGTTTGGAGAAACTTACCTAATTAAGCAAGTTAGATTTATTATCTCTTCTTTATCCCTCTCGAGCCTTAATGAGCTATAGCTTTTTATATGAGTCTCAACCAGCTCCTCTGGATGAGAATGCGGTTTTGGCACCTCAATCAAGGAACTTTGTTGCTCTTTATCTGCTTCAGTGTTTGAAGTCACTAATTCTTTAGCCATTGAAGATGTAAACATCATATGTAAACATGCATACTTATGTAACTGAAAAAAGTTTGATGTATTTATCAGAGCAGTGTTTTTACAGCCGACAAATTCACCAGGAGCCGAGGTGAATAAATTTCATATCTACCCTACCTTACAGAATGCTGGTTATACCAGTGTGACATACTTCCATAATGCTCTCTGTGCTGGATTGTGATTGTAGCATTGAAGG
>JAUMHR010000099.1:2640357-2676149 GCA_032361145.1 Enteromius fasciolatus | reverse complement strand
TAGTTCTCAATCTGGTAGATATTGCTCAGTCCTTGGGCTGTGAAATAGTCCAAACAGGCTGAGCAGCCCAGCCTCAACAGGAAGCTGCAATTGACAGACATTAACTTTAAAACATGATTACAGCAACGCTATTACACTGTCTTTAAGCCATTTCAGAGAGACTTACTGTAAGTGTATTTGTGTACCTGGAAATGCTGTTGTCCATGGGGTAAGGTGGCGGAGGTGTGCAGTGAGAGGGCACCATTTGTAACTGAGACTGTAGGGGGTTGGTGGGGCTCAGGGCACTCATGTCTGTGTTCATGGGAACAGGGCCACCCATCATGGGAGGGGTCACTGAAGGAAGGGGAAAGGGTTGAGACTGTAATAAACCTCAAAAGAAGGGAAATAAAATGGTAACACTTTACAATAAGGTTCAACGTGATGACATCAGTTAATGCATTAGGTATCAGGAGCTAATCAGAAAATAAACTTTAACAGCATAACACTCAGTCATTTGTACAAACTATAATGAAAAAATCATGGCGAAACAATGAATGGTCAAAAGTTTGGACTTTATTAATTTTTTAAAATGTCTCTAATGCTCAAAAATACAGTGCATAAGCTGCTTTTTGTTTTAATATTTATAAAATGCAATTATTTCTGACACAGCAAAGCTAAATTTTATTAGAACAACATTCTTGATAAATCGTTACTCTTCAGAAAAAAAAGCTGATAAATATTTAACTCTAGTTGAACTCTTCCACTTTTGAATTTGCAGACCCAAATGACTGGATTGTGATATAAAAGTTACCGAAAACAACTAAGTCATACGCTGATTTGGCTTTCTATCAATGTTGAAAACACTTGCTGCTTAATATTTATCTATTAAATATTAAAAAAGTGTTATGCATTATTGTTCGAAAGTTTGGGGTCAGCAAGATTTACAAAAACTGAACTATTTAAAAATGTATTCATGTATTTTTTTTTTTTTTTAAATGTTGTAATATTTTGCAACATTACTATTTATTTCTTATTAAATAAATGCTGGAGTAGTCAGCATAAACTAATTTATAAAACAAACCAAAAAATTGGCCGATATGGAAATAAATCTATTATTTATAGTTAATGCATTTTGTATCATGAATAAACAAAGTCCCTATGGTAATGTGTTACCAATAATATAAAGTCACCCATTATTTATTATAGCCTACACACATTAATTCTAGCTTATATAGGCTATCACACACCACATAAACTGTCAAGTCTTTGACTGAAATTACACCTGAGGACACTAAATATGGATTAGGTAATCTCGGAACAAGTGAAACCTGAGGCACGTTTCACACAGCAGGCTAAAGGAGAACACATATTTGTCATGTGTAAGTACATTTTGACAGTGCCAAAGTGTGCCGAAGGGAAGGCAGACTGTCCCACAAAGATCTAGTTCAATTTTGAAAGGAAACTGTCAGATTGACATTGAGAACCGAGTGTTTCTCAAGCCCGGACAGGATATTCTTCATTAGGGAGACAGGGTTCACTTTCTTCCTGTACAATTTATATCCAAAATCACTTTAACTCTATAAAGATCTTTTTTGTTAGCTTTAACCAAACACATTTGTAGACAAACTATGAATACACATTAATTAAATTATTAATCATTTTATAGATGCCTTACTGTCAGTTAGTCCTCCAGCCATGCTGGATGGGGTGAGTGTGTTGCGTTGTTGGGGGTTGATTAGCTGACTGACTGATGGCAGTTTGTTCTTGCCAAGGGTAGGTGAGCTGGAACCAAAGGAAGGCTGGGGCGGCAGAGAGCTCCTGAGGGAGAGAAGATGATACAGGTTCTGTATTACTGAAGCCAAGACTTGTGCATAAGCTACATAGATATTAGACAAAATGTGCAACCTTGTCATGATCAAATAGTTTCTATTAATGTTTTGGAAACCAAGGAAGGTCTAAAGTGTGGTGAAACTGAACACGTCTGTGTTGTTTTGTAGTTATATGGGTTAAAAGTCACAGTGAGAGGAAACTAAATCCATATAGTACTCGTGTAGTACTTTTAGTGTAAATAAATGAAAAATGATCATTTATTGTTAAATTCTGTGAACTACATGTGTAATATAGTTAAGGGTAATTCATACATGTAAAGATGTTACATTTACATTTTCAAATTAGTTGAGTTACTTACATTCTTAACAATATATTTTATGTGCCATAGCAAAAACTAAATTTCAGGATTGGAATGACATGAATTTTCATAATTAAGTGAACTACCCCTTTAAAAGATTCTGAACGCTACTTTCTTTGTTGATATTTTAAATACATCGAGTAAAAGCCACTGACAATTCAAGTAAATAGAACAGTCAAGAAATAAAAGAGAAGAAAAGAGAATAAAGAGGAAGAGCAGGGATAGGAACACAAAAGCAGAGAAGTCATTTATTGAATAGTAGTAACTGACAAAAGTGCAAGAGCCATTGAGAATACAACAACCATTAACTTCATATGAAACAACAAAAGAATCCGTCAACACTACAGAATTCATTTCCTTTTCTCTTAACTGCCATACACACAGCAGAAAACACATCTTTAAGAAAATGAACAAATAAATCAAGACAAAACACACAAATTACTGCCCAGCAGTGCGCTTTACAAAACATGACCAGCATTATTAAAATTCAGTCAGCGATAAAGTCTATCCCCCCACATTTATAGACAGCTCAACGAGTCCAGCTCCAATAATAAAATGAAGACAGAGGCAAAAAGCAATTTAAGATGAACCATCATCAAGATCTTAAAGAAAAACTATGAGTCCCATAAAAAAACAGTGTGCTTGGTTCCTGGTCAGTTTCGACATTCAGGATCATTTAGATAGAAAGAAGAAAAACAGATGGAAAGAATAGAGAAAGAGAGAAAACAAGGTGGTCAGGTGAGAGTTGCTATACTGTTTATGTGCAATGAGTTTCTGTGCAATACCAGCAGATCAGTCCAACAAACACAATAAATGCTGAGGAAACAAGCAGCCTCAGTCATAAGGGCCCTTTAAGAAACATAAAAAAAAAAAAAAAGGACAATGAAATGTTTTAAGAAACTTTTGACTCTTCAGATGATTGAACAATAACACTAATGCAACTAAATCTGATTCTACGCAAATTTAACACACAAATGGATCATTTCAACGGATAAACGAGCGCCATAGTCTAGATAATACACTTTGGAGGGACAAAATCATGCAATGAACTTTCCAAAAAATATCTAAAATGACTTCACTTGAGAGCTCACATATTTAAAACGAGGTGCTCAGGTGGTAAAAACTAAATTCTGTGTTCAACCCATTTGTGGCATAGAAAAAGTCTAGGAGTTACCACAGGTGACAGTTTGGAGAAGCACAGGGAGCCCCTTTGAGGGGTAGAGGATGAGATGAAGAGATGGAGAGAGATGAGCGAGGGATGCTCTGAGGGAGGAGGAATGTGATTCCTACTTTCAGGAAGCACTGAAGCACCTCTTCTGCTCACCTATTGGGTCCAGAAGCTCAGAGCGCAAACGGGCCCTTAACAGGCTGTAGGAAAGAGTCAAAGATAGACAGTGAGAAATAGAAAGACAGGAAAATGCAGGCAAGAGAGAAGAAAGAAAGAAAAAGCGGAGGAATGGCAAAAAGCACTGAACGTAACAATATAAAAAATATTAGATTAAATAATAGAAACAGAGAAACCCCAATGATTAGAAGCTAATGAGTAAATCAAACTTGTGTATTATCCTAAAAGAATTTTATATAAAATTATGCTTATACACAAATCTTTCAAGCCTCATTTTTTAATAAAATTACATCTGATTTAAATGTGTTTAAAAGCTATTAAAAGTCTTAACCAATGATGAAATCTCTGATAAAAACAAAACAGGATTGTGGAGAGAAAAAAAAGCTCTCCACAAGGTGGCAGAATATTGCAACTAAGGAACTAATTCTTTCAGTCTTTGAACTGTAAAAAAAGTGTTTGAACTGTAGTGAGAAAGTATGAAAAGGAAAATCAACAAAATAAAACACCCAACCCACTGAATCTAAGGCAGAACAAGCTTTATTGAAAAGGAAGGAAAGAAGTATAGTTAGAAAAACAGGTTTATGAACGAAAGAAAAGTAACAGCATGCAGACAACGCTGATAAGGATCAAACAAAATTTGAAATGTTTACCAAAAATCTGAACAAGGATGTGGCTGCCTTTAATATTTACTGCATTGACATGCTATAAATAACAGTGTAGGAGAGTCAAAAGACACATTTCACAGCATGTGTGTTTGAGCTTTGTCCTACAATGGGACAGTTTTTAAAGATAATGGCTACCTGGTCATTCTTACCTAGTCATTTAGCTCAGACCAAAGCTTGAGGACATTAAATGAACCCTAAAATCAACAGGCTTTCTACATTTTCTCACACTAAACAGAGCACTTTAAGGTGTTTTAACAGCTTATAGTCCTATTATAGCCCAGTAGAGAATAAGTCATTTTCAGCCATGGGTTCCTTTACGGAATAGTGATTTTTGATTTAAACGTATAGCGTGTTCAGTGGATAACATTATCAAACCATTTTTACATTCTGTTCTACAACAATTGCTAACATAATGACTACAATTGCCAAAATTTGTTTTATTTCATAACTTAACTCATAATTTACTCAATAATTGAAAACGGCTATCAGAACTTCCCCAGGGAACCCATGGTGAATCCAGTTGACCTACAAACTGACGTCATGACTGAACAGCTCAGATGGGTGTGGATGGTTTAAGCTGTCTTAAGAAAAATTTACAGGAAGAAAAGCATTGACATCCAAATCCCAGTGTAAAGGCGGCAAGGCTTATTTAAAAAGCACAATTTACAGGTCTCTCCCTCCCCCTCTGTTACAGCAGACACAGAACGCATTTCTGACAAAACTATGCTAAAGGCTGAGTACAGACTAAATTTGCATTTTCCATGAAGTGACGACATTTGCATTTACCGTAAAGACCAATAGCAATTTGTAGGCAGGGTTTAAAATTGTTTGACTCAGAATGAGTTCTGAGAGAATCCAGGGGCTGAATAAATCAAAGCATCAAAGCACCATCTCAGCAAGGTACACCCTTAATGAGAAGCCAAGCAGAATTTAAAACAGTTACTAATACTACGTGAATTTGTATTGATCATAACAGCAGGGTTTGCTTAACATCAATGATATCAAACACAAATCTCATGCAAGATGCAATCCAACCTCATACTTTCATGCAGAAGCCAAGATCATACCATCGGTGTGAGAGAATTAAACTGCCACGTTAAATTCTAGTGTTCGCACTATAGAAACTCTCAGATGGGGCGGAAATTAATCGCTGATCAAACAAACTAAATACTTAATGATAGTCAATTCACAGTCAGTCAATGAGCAATCACAATCAAATCCGTAAGTGTTTAAAACCAAGCAATAAAGTTGACACAAATATCAATCTATGGGTGGACCTTGCTAACACAGTCTTTTATGTGCCTCTGTGGCTAGTCACATTATAAGATAAAGAGATATGAAACAATTCTAAATTAAAAAAAAAAATAAAAAAAAATAACAGAGGTAGAATCACCCCATTTTTATTATGGGATCTTCCTGCATGTGTAAGGTACTCACTGTTTCTGCAGTAGGTTCTGCTGCTGCTGTCTGTATGACTCAATAGTCTGCTGAGGGAGGAACTGCATAAGTTCCAAAGACTCTTTGATTTTCACCAAAATCTCATAGATTTCACGCCCTTTAATCTGAAGAACAGAAGGAGAGAGAAGGGGTAAGCCTGGATGTCAAACTCCTGTATTATCCTCAATTCTTCACTTTGAATATCTACTTTAATAATCTTTTCGGTGCCAGATAAACATTCTTAATTTGTTGTAAAGTATTGTTCATTAAAGTTAATGTGAATTTGTAATAGATTGTTAATGTACAATTTGAAATATGTAAAATAGTATATGTGAAAAGCATTTACGTACAAAATATACATGAACTCAGATTAATAAATTCTGGAAATTATTCAATTTTATTTTATTAATGTTAAAAAGTATTAGTCAATCTATTCTTTGATTATTGTAATTATGAATAACAGTTATAAATGATTATTATAATTGTATTTTAACCCGTTTCATCTTTAATGGATTATATAATGTGAATAATACCAACAATGAATAATATAAGCAGGTTTCATAGTCAAGTTTTACCAGTACTTGCTTTATACATCCCATAGACATGGTTTTTGTGTATTAAACTTGTTAAATAGGAAGTAAGTGCAGGTTTCACATCTTTAAAAGTGGATTTTCCCAAACAAAAAAAAAAAAAAGTTAAATTTGAGATACTCACAGGCAGACAAAACACTTCCTCATCGGTGGATCTTCGTTTCTTGATGGAGTTTAGCTGAGAGAGGTGAGAGGCCTGACGGAAAGCTGTGGAAGACAGAAAAAGAGAAAGTGAAACAGCTGTAATACAGATCTTAAGTACAAAATGCAGAGCTCAAGCACAGAACAGGTGGAAAAGTTGCAGAGTGTGTGTTTGTAAAAGAGGGCATGCAGTATGTATAGGGGTAAGAACCATCTACAAATAAGAAACATGCGATGCAAACGTGTTTGTGTTAGATAAAGCCCAGTCACCAGCCCCCAGCACTACTTACGGCGTTTCGTACCCTCACTGCTCTTTGTGCCATCGCTGACGTGCTGTTTACGGATGCTGTCCTCGTCAGCTTTGCGGTCACGCCCAGGGCACGCACAGATACGAGCCTCAAAACACCGTCGACCCAAAACCTGACCACTGGAGAGACCGATCAAGCAATTAATGCATATTTCTATATATTTTCTCTAAGGGAATGCAATCCAGTCTTTAAAGCGCTCTTACTCTCTGGTTTCCAAAGTGACGATTATGAGGATAGGACGCCTGTTCATTCCGCCAACGCAGCTGGAGTTACACATGAAATTGTACAGGATGGTTGTGAACTCTGTGCCCACCTGTTAATAGGGAACAGTTGTGTCATACACTACTCACAGTTGTTCATTTCTCTAGAACGGTTATGTTAAATTAACATCTGCTGAGAATGATTTCAGGTGTGCAGGGTGTGTACGGACAGCTAAGTGTCTCTGAAATGTGTATGTGTGAGGGAGTAAGTGTGTTCACCTGAGGGGGCTCGTAAGGCACCAGCACACTTTGACGCCCAGTGATGGAATCCTCCATGTACTGAGCGTGACTGTTTCCCTCAACCCTAATCAGATGACTGGGTGGGGCTATTTGGCCTATTAAACAGAAAAGTCAGTCAATTAAATCGCATAGCTGAAGATTAAAAACATTGAAATCCCATTTCCAGACAACAAATTTAGGGAAGTAGCATACCGTCATTGAACTCTCTGCTCAGTTCATGGTTCGGGCATCGTTTGACCACCTCGGTAACATGTTCCGCTTTCTTATAGACAGGCATGGCCCGTATGACTGCACCCTGGGGTGGGTTGGTAAGGACCTTGATTTGAATGGGACATGTTTTGGCAATCTGGCAGTACAGCTTCTTCAGTTCTGTGGAGTACTAAAGAAAAGACACAAGAGTTTTGTTAGTAACTGCCTGAAAACAATTCAAATTAACTTGAAGAATCTGTAATAAAACTGCACCCCTAATATTTTGACTAATTTGAACTTGTATTACTAATGTGTTTTTGGTTTGAGAGCTTTTGTCAGATGTTTTTAATGTTTAAAAACTTTAAATAGTAAACTACCAAACATCCATTCAAGGTCACTTCTTTATCTAAAAGAAAAAATCCTTTCTCACAAACACAGGCAACGTAAAGATAAAACAGCTGCAGTTTGGCAGCCCTTTAGAGGAATAAGCACCATATAACTGTCTTTAAAAGGAAGAGCAGCTGGCTTTAGGCGGCAGGACTTCTGGATCTGCCCTACAGCTGTCAAAGGTTAAAATATACCTGTGATTAAAGACACACCCCCCCCCATAAAAAAAAATAAATAATACTTGTTTCTTGTTTTTCGTTTCAAAACATTTTAAGTCAATTTGACGCCTATTTGTCCCCCTGGTTAAGAACCAATGGTATAAATAATTTAGAATACCATTCTAACATATATTAACATAATCAAATCTTGATTAGTTGTTATTTACTAGTCTTCTTAGAAACTCCTTCTTGGAGTTTCATGAGGTTTCTCAATGTATAACATGCAAATTTACCTGCACATGTAATTCTTAAATATAAATTGTATGAGGTAATATCAACTGCATTTCCCAACATCCTCTTTATCACTGATGACAGCTTGATGTTTCAGGGTGTCACTGACCACAAAATCACAATTGCATCACACCGCGTGCTTGAATCATTCTCATCACCACAAGCTAACACTCAGGTGTGTTACTCACACTCAAAGCATCATCAGGTGTTTAAGATACTGTCTAACCATACACAAAAGAAAGAAAAGAAAGATCTACATGATTAAACAGTACCACAAAGCGTGACCGCCAACTTTGTGACTACTGCAAATCATCACTCAGTCACCAAAGATGCAAAAACTAATAGTATGCCACACATTTTGTATTGTAGATAATGGCTGGTTGCACATCACTTCTTTTCAAGAAAAATAACAGACCATACTTTTCTTTAAATAAATTTCTTGTGCTGAAAGCCGCTCATCAAGTACATGGAAAATAACTGGGAAGAAATCTTTGTCAAGTTCATTTGAAAAGGTGCAGAAGAAGAAAGAAAAAGAAAGAAAAAGAAAAAAGGTCTGTGAATGTTGCCAGAGGCTGTTTTGAAGAACAATGCCACATTAAATTCCATCTCTATTAACTTTTGATATGAAGTGTTCCAATGAGCTGAGCCCATCCCAACAGCTGCTTGTAAGCTTTCAGAATACTGTATTACACAATCCTGACAAGAACACACACACACATCCTGACTGGTAGAACAAACTGAAAATCTTCCATAACTTAATTTCTACACTACTTTTACATGTTGCACATTAACAATGCACAAATCTACATTAAAATATTAGATTTTAAAACAACAAAAATTAAAAGATTAATAAATAGCTAAACTCATCATCAATGAATACAAAACAAAAACTCATTATTTTAAGACTAATGCATTAGATTTGTGAATGAATTGAGCATTTTTTGGTACACATTTTATATCAGCAGCATTGAAAACAGATTTGAATAGTCAATTTTTTTGCCCCCTGTCCTATCGTATCACTTGCTGATGATGTCTTCATCAGAATATCAACCGCATGAAGCATCTACACTCATCACCTGCGCTGTCAGAACTGACTTGACCCATTTTAGCTGTGACAAATTTAGCGCCAGGGTGCTTTCACCGGTGGATGATGAAGGCGTTTTGTGCGTGAACTGAATGCTTTTTTGAAAGGTGCTCTATAAAAAAAGAAAGATAAATAACTGTAATTGCCCCTCTGCTCCCAACCTGATATGCCGCTGTACGCTCCTGTCATTCAGTTAAATGAGGTGAGTGAGAGAGAAGAGGAGAAGAAAGATCTCTGGGACCAAAGAGAGAGTTGTAGACATGAATGCCAAAGGGTCAGTCACACAGAGGCCCGACAAAAAAGCCAGAGACCGATATAAATGACAGAAGCTTGACACACTGACAACCAACACCGTTCTTAAAGATTTTGTAACATCGTAAACTCCAACCTACAAACCCTACCAAAAAAACAAAGCAGTTGATGTACCAATTCTAGCCCTAAAGCAACACATTTTGAGAATGCAAATATGTGTGGAGACTGCTGTGATCGCTTGGGGCCAAATAAGCTGCTTCTGACAGGGAAAAACACACACACACACACACATGCAAACATCAAGGGTGGGGCCACAAAGTGATCTGATGAACTGGAGGCATTGGTTGTTTCAGTCATGGGCTACACTGTGAATTGCACACACACAAACGCAGGTTAGAGTAACCGTTCAAACAGAAAAGGGTGGATTTGAGAGAGTGACAGTCTAGGTTGTGAACAACTCAGTTAATGAATTAAGTATCAATAATTAATAATAAATAATGCATTTTTAATATATATTTAATATTCAATCACAAATATGCGAATATTCATCATTTACTGCTCATGCTAAAAACACTAAAATACATTTTAACGTTACAAACATGCATTATATTAATATATACCATAAAAACATCCAGTTTTTAGCTTTTTAATGTAGTTTGAGTAATTTCGTTGTGGATTTGTAGTTTTAATTAGCTGAGGGTTTTTTTTGTCAAAAAATTATTTTATTCAGTCATCGAATAAACTTATTTGCAAAAAAAACCCAAACATTTTTCTATTTACTTTCAGTTTGCGATTTTAGTACTTCAACTTAGTTCGGATATTTCTAATAGTTGGGGTAATGCATTATATGTACCGTGAGTTACATAATCAGTTAACTTATCAAGTAACTAGTAAAGTAATATTACTTTTCAATTAAGAAGGAAATACCTGTGTTACTTTTTCAAATAAGCAATGCCAGTTTCTTTGTCTCCCATGTCTTGACTGACAGCTCTCGTGTTGCCATGTTAAGAGAAATCGTGAATAAGGGCAGAGGTGTGTGCAGCATGCTGTCGGAGAATAAATGTCAACATGTATTGACTCATCTCAACAGCATCTACTCAAATGTGCAGAAACAGCTGTGCTTCTTAATTTTTTATTTTTGGTAGTACTTTTTCAGGATTCTTTGAATACTGTTTATTCAAAATGAAACATTTTAAACTAAACCGTTTACTATCACCTTTTTCTTTTAAATTAATCACATCCTTGCTGAATAAAGCATTATATGGAGATGACCATTATATGGAAGGACCATGTGACACTGAAAAGTAATGGTTCATAAAATTGAGCTCTGCACCACAGGAATAAATATCTTAAAGTATATTAAAACAGAAAACAATTAAAAAAAATTTTAATCAGATAAATGCTGCCTTAATGAGAATAAGAAAGGGCTTTTAAAAAAAAATTTGAACGGCAGTGTAAACTGGTTTCTTCACGGGATTTCTACAGAGATTTATGCGCACACAGTAAAACCGCAGTCACACCAACAACAAATGCACACACACATACAGTGTTGTACGTGTTGTGACAAGTTTGCAGCTGTAGTTTGTGTGTGTTTGAACAGAGCAGGGCTGCAGGCTAAGGCTGTATTCGTGTCTCAGCATGGTAGGGCGGGTTGGCCCAACGCTCTGGCGCCTCTGGTCTTGTCCCACCTCATACCTGACATGTACTGTCACGCCTGTTGCTTCTCCCAAAACCTGTTTCATTGGGAAAGAAATAAAATGTGTTTTTTCCCCTCTCTTTGGTGCAGTGATTAAAAATACCTGTTTGCAGAGCCTTGCTTTCCAAACATTTCAAAATAAAACTAAGCATAGGGTGCAAAAATATAATTATCAACATTAAAAAAATGCAATGCTGTTCAAAAGCAAGTTACAGAGGGCATTGCTCATTATCTTTGCTTAATATTTCTTGCTAGAATAATATTTCTCGCAGCTAACAACTCTGCATTGCATTGAAAAAAAAGTGGCAACAAATGTTTGCTCTAGTGCATGTTTGCACCACTTAGTTTGAGCAAAATGTAGGCAGCCATGGTGTTGAATAGCGAATCAGCAGCTGTGATGTTGCTCGTCATGCATGAACACTTTGCATGGTGTTTATGCATATATACTTCACTTGACTCCAAAGTGAAAAATATGCACAAAACAATGATCCAAAACATAAATATCAAGATTTAAATGCAGCTGGTTATCAGCCATCAATAACTCGCCATGATTGTAACGCATTTGAAAGAAGATCATCATGTAACCAACCCTCATCAGATTCATACTTTCTCTAGTGATGTAAACAAATGCCCCCATGCTTCCTGGCACTAGTTAATGCCCTGTGATTAAATTATATGCTTTGGAAATGTGATCTTTCCCAGAAAACGTGTGACAAGCTTTGGTGTAATTATGCTGGATTTCCCCTTGTTTTGCTCAATGGTCGCCCTGAGAGCTGCCAAATACTTTCCTTACAGCTACCTTTATTTCTTCTTTTGCTGCAAATGAAGGTGTTTGCATTTCTTTTCTCGTTCAATTACACTCTGAAGGCGTTTCACAAAAGGTGGGATTGAAGGTCACGACTAATAAGTAGATGCCGGACCTTTTCAGGTATCACTACAGGCATCTCAACTGCATGAGAAGATGGAGATAATCGTGCAAGTGAGCTAAAGCAGACGTGGCGGCTATACTGGTGCTGACAGACTGATCTTCTCTTTGACTCAGTCCAGCTCTACCTCTTGCATGTTCTTTAAAAGCACAGGTAATCTTTCATTGTTCAAAGACACAAAACGGCAAGAACAACAGATCTCCAAACAGAACCTGTCAGAGAAGTGGGCTTTTTTCCAGATACGCCTTTCTTAGAAATCATTTCCCTATCATAAAAATCTTTTCAACCCTAGATTTTTTTTTTTTTTTTTTGGGGGGTAAATTAACCTCTCCCTCCTTTTCTTTCTTCTTCTTCTGCTTGCTCTAGGTTTTAGGGCTTTACGTGGCAATGTCTGACGAGTCTCGACAGGCTCGTTGACACAAACAAGTCTCAGCTCCATCTCACGAGGCGTGGGACGGGCCTGCAGATGTTCCAGGGACAAGTCTTATCTTGCCACCTTTCGCTGGAACACTCATCTCTTTGAGCGCTTCTGTCCTCCCCCAACTTCTATCCTCGTTCTCATCTCCTTGTCCTGCGGCATTATGAGAGACGCAGTCGACAAGCTTTACTCATTGAGCAAGGAACAGCCCCTTCGGCACTGCTGGGTTCAGGAGGAAGGCATGGAGTATTTACACGAGTATTACTGACCCATTCTTCTAATCCCCAGCTCACTTCTTGAGACAACAACTCCAGTGGTCGCATTCCTTCGGTCACAGTGCTCTATACAGGTGAACCAATGGGCAAACAAAACCATGCCATACCGTTGGATGTGCTGTTGATAGGTTGACATGAAAATGCAAATGGAGGCTCTGCTCAAAAAGAACAAACAAACACACAGAGCCAAAAAAAGTGAACTGAAAATGATACAGGGGATGGGTTTCCTCTGAAAACTGAAAACGAACAAAAAAGGGTTATGTATGGCTTGTCTTATCATTCACATCAACAAAAAAAGCAGGATTGCAAAAGCTTTCCAGTAAATGAGGAGCGGTAGGATGCGATGCCAGGAAATACGTGTGTCTATGTGTGGGTGTGTGTCAAGGAAGCTATACGCAGGACAGATTGAGCTGCGTACGAAGAACAAGTGTCGGTTGCATTAATGTAACCTACACTTATTTCGTTTGGCTATGTTTTTATTAAATTAAAAGAAATAGATATTCTTTACAACGTTCTACACACTGTGAGAAGTGGAAATATGAATGAGTAGGGACGTATTAAATGAGACAACCAAGGGTGTGGTGTCTTTCTCACACCCAGAAGTCTGCTCTAAGTATGGTGAGGTGTCTGACAACTTCTGCTGTATTGGTTAAGTTAAGGAGCAAGGATGACAAGGGCTGTTGTGGGAATAGGGTAAATGTCACAATCCCACACTGCAGTGCAGCCAATGAGCACTCAGCAACTCGCAAACCAAATTCAACTCAACGCTCAACTTGTTTACTCATAGATGTGAGACAGCATTACCATAACTGACTCACTGGTTTTTCAAGACCACAATCTGACTAATTCAATTTCAGATCAATTAGCCTAAAATAATCATAGATAATCATCTCATTCAACGTTTGTGATTAAATAACTTCCACCAAAGCTCTCAATTTAGCCTAGACACATTTAGCGTAAAATTACATAACTTGTAGTTCTTATTGCCAACATACAGTAAATTTGGGCAACAGTGTGAAGATAAGATTAAAGACCCTAATTAGCTATACCTAGCTAGCAACCGCTAGGGTGCGCTGTCCAACCGACCAGTATTTGGTCGATAGACATCAGGCTCCGCGTTCCCGTGCTACTATAACTAGCCTAGCGGGTTTAGTCGGTTTAGCTGACACCTATCTATGCAAAACAAAGTGACAGTGACACAGATTTTGTAATGCTCACTGATGCACATTGTTTCCGCTATATGGACATAGCGGTTTATGAAAAAGGGATAATGCGCCATCAAACCGCTCACCAGTAGGGGTCAGTCATGGCACTTTTTTGATAGAATTTTCTTTTCGCATATTAACATTTTCAATAACTTATTTACATTTTCAAAACTACTGTAATAAGCAATAGGCTTTTTACACCTTTTAATGTTTATATAATTTTAATATTTTTCTTAATTGTGTATGGCTGCAACTATTTTATTTTTGTAACTGAAAACTTTCATATATAATAGAAATGCCTAAAGCTAAGATTGGACAGGTAAACACTTTACTCTCCTCCTGGAGGAGAAAGAACCCTTGACAGCAGAAATTAACTGCTTTTTGGTGCACATCACAGAGTCTTCATCTTTGTGTAATGTAGAATAACAATGCGTTATCATGATACAATGAAACCACTCAATTCATAGACAAATACCCTGTGTAAATGGGATGAATGGTTATAACTGATTTATAACTAGAGGGCAGGAGGTTCAGTTTCTGCACCAGGAAATATTTGGTTGTTGCCCTAAAGCAAGACACTTAACCCCAATAAAAGACAGAAGGGACAACATGCTCTCTTTCCTATGCTTTCAAATTGGTTTGGGCTCAATACCTTACCCCACTAATGGTATAAATGGGTTTTGTTCATACTTTACCATCAATACTGATTATATAATAATGCAAAAAGTATATAAACGTCATGTTTGTCACAAATACACATCCACACACAAACATCCATGTCTTACCGTCCAGGTGGCTGATTTGGCTGTGCTGGACTGCTGGAAGGACACATCAAAGGTGTGTGGGCCAGCATAGTCTGTATTGGATGGGATGGCAGGTGATGGAGACAGGGCCTCGAAGGTGGAACTGGGTTGGGCGTAGGGTGACGGTGCCGTTACATTGTTCTGAGCATGGTCGTTGTTGTAGGGGCTGGTGGAGGTGGAGCCCCCATTTTGATCCATGCTGTTGAGGAGCCCCAGGCTTGTATACTGTGGCTAGAGGAAAAACAGAGTATTTTTATCAGTATAAAATCTTTTCAAGTGTTTATGGTATTAGAGGTGTCACACGAACAAAGATGCAATATTCATCAAAATATTAATGAGTTGTTGCCACAATACAGCTTCTTTTGATGTTAATACATCAGGCCATGATGTAATGGTGAGCTTAGAGAAACAGATGATGTGCATAACAGCCAGTGCTTGGCAAACTTAAATAAGCCTTTGTATAGTATATGCAAGTCAAAGAGAATTATGACCCAAGAGGTTATGCTCTTTATCAAACTGTTCATCAAATTGCCCCGTCTGTGTACTTGTGCAAAGAAAGGCAGTAAATGTCCTTCTATTACAACCACAGATATGTCAACCATGACAGATGAAAAGGCTTATCAAAAGAATATTGCATTATTTAAAAAGGAATAATTTACGAGTTATGCTGTCATTCAGATGATTTAATCTAAAATGTAACACTATCTAGAGTAGAGTAAAAGTAGTCTAACAGGGACAACCGGGTCTTAAAATGTAGCTAAAGTAGCTAATTCTGAAGAGTCAAATAAGTCATTCTTGATCCCAGTCAATTTTATTCTATTGGTGTGAAACTGCTGTTGTATACAATGTAAATAATTTAGGACTAATTAAGTCTTTAGCCTGCTGTAATTACTCTATACATTTCTGCGGACCTTACCAACAGCCTTAAAGACACTAGATAAACTAGAAGATGCAGTAAAAACAAAGGAAGGTGGGTGAAGCAATGGGGTGGGGGTCACAGTAAATAGGCAATACACAGTTCACACGGCTCCTGTTGTCTTGTTCCAGTGAAGGCGCAGAGAGGAATTAAAATGACTGTCATTTGAGAGAAGAAAGAATGTACTGGAGGTAAGCCAGCCTACTCCAAACCCACTCCTCTAGTCCATTCCTTTCCATTTATACACGCCACATTCCTGGATGAGGTGCCATGGTTGTATGGCTCTTTAGACCGTCATTAATCTCAACCGAGTCCCTTGTTTATTTCAGGCATGGATGGAGACAGCTGTCCAGCTTGCACGCTTATTCCCCTTTCTCTCTCTTTTCCTGTCTCTTTCTTTTTCAACCAACAAAATGCTCCAGGTGCTACTGGAGGCTGTGGTGAAACTCCAGTGGTGCAAAATATACAATAAACATGAATAATGCATGGTGAAATCCATACATTAAATATTTAATATATATAAGTCTTAAAAGATTATAATTCTGTATTTTGTACACCTACACACCTCAGAGTGGATCACTGACCTCAAAAGACCTCTCATTGCCATAGGGCATTAAAAAAAAAGAGGTGCCATTTGCGATGTACAGACAGGGGTCATTGTGTGTGTGTGTGTGTGCCACGAGTCTGCTCAGCCTTCTGGAAACAATGAGTCTCAGGCTTTTAAGAGCCTGTCTGAAGAAACAATAGACCAGGTCTATTGGAGTAAGAAAGAAGCGTATTGTAGAGCAGACGCACATACCGACACAAAGAGGACCCAAACACTAGAGCTGTACCCTCCAGCTTCAACTGCTCAAACACTCACGTCCTTTACAATGAAGCAATTAGGACATAATGGAATCTTTTAGAGACAGTAAGGCCATGTAAGTCATGCTCAGTGTCTGATCCCACTAGGGAGGTGTAGGGCAGTGCACAGTCTACTTAAATCCATTAGTAGTACATTAGTTTAAATAAATTTCAAACAAATGCTAATCAGAAGAAAAATGTGCACAAGCCCGCAAACTGTAAAAGTGCAGAGGGAAAAAGGAATATAGCTATACATACAAAAAAATATATATATATAGTGTGCTAAAGAAACAAAAATGATCCAGTGCAACATTTATAATTTAGTCCAACTTTTTGAAAATTTTGTATTTTTCTCTAGCACCTGTTTATCAAATACTGTTTTTCCACAATGCAACAACCATATAACAACTGTTTTAGCTGCTCTTAAAAATACCAGCCCGTTTATAGCCTCCTTGGAGAGTGAGCCTCTGGGATGTCAAGATGCTTAAGCAAAAGCATAAATCTAATGACCATAATGCTTATCTCTTTTCTAATACCAGTGGGGGAAAAGTGTAGCAATAATAATGCAGGTGCAATCTCCAATTACAAGATGATGCTTTTGAAATGTCACAATATGTTGATTTCCATGACCTCATTATTCAGTTTAGTTAAGTTCAACTATATATCTCTATAAAGTGGGGATGCTCTGTCCCACAGTTTAAATTTAAAATGAAACAATATAATGTGTAGAACACCAATGTCATGGGTTTGATTCCATTGGGTTGCAAGAACTGAAATTTAATGTGAAGTTGCTTCAGATGAGGTCTGCCAAATGCATAAATACAATAATACAATACAGCATATACCACACTGTTTTGTTTACACATGGTTACATAAAAGCATTTTAAAGTTCAATATTTTCTTATGTTTCAGTAAAATAACGAATGATTCAGATTTCAGTTTCAGTTCTGGATTGACAGTCTCAAATCAATTCTATAGTAAAGCAAAGAACTGCAGTTGCGTCTTAATGCATTCTAACAATGTGCTGTTGACAGATGTCAGCAGTGCCAGCATTACAGTTGAATTTCAACCTCGAATGCTACCTGTCTTTGTTCCCGTTTCCACAAGATGAGCCCTAATGGTCAAAACCACTAAATTACTACTTCATTCTAACAACTACTTAAGTCTAGAGTTTGAGAGCAAAATGAGGGCTCCTAACTCAAGAGTAGTGACAGGAGCTGAGGCTGCCCTGGCCCGGGGGGTGAAATGGCTGCCATTCCTGGGTGTGTTCCAGTGACCTGGGCAGTTTGTAACCCGGGATGGGTGTTGAGAACATCTGTGAGGCCTTGATGAGTGACCACAGGGGTAGAAAGCATTAAGCACTAAATTGGGGTGGGGTGGGGGGTTAAGTGGGAGTGCTCTTGTTTTCTTCACACTTCATACCCAGTGGGCTGGGCAGAGCAGATGATTGTATCTGTATCCACCACAGTTAAAACAATTACAATTCCAAGACTTCTCCGGTTCACTTTGATGCACACATATTCTTCAAAGTGGCTCCAGAATCTATCAGTCAGATGAGCGGGAGTTTAACCTGAAGCCCTGAAAGATGGACGCATATTTAGGGACAACCTGCTGTCAAAGAGCAAAACCAAAGCTTAACGTATAACTATAAAGTAATCGTACCTCACCAAAAAAAGCTCAAGATGCAACAAATTCAAGGAATTACCACATTTGATCGATTTTGAAACCAACATAACCATACCAACTTATTTCTCAAATTCCTTGCGACCTCCATGTCTCCTCTTACAACACAAAACACGAGTCTCTACGGACCCGTAACCCCTACCATGATTAAAGAGAGTGAGAAACAGAGCGTTTAAAAGCATTAATCAAAGCCGTGTGGGCAGTGAATTGGTTACCTAAAGCCAGCTTAAAAACACAAGAGGGGGGACCGGACTGTGTTTCTACCAACAGGTTTGTCTCTGAGCTAACGGTGTTGTGTTGACAACAGCTTTGTGCAAGAGAATGGCAGTACTGAAATCACAGTCTGAACCACCACCTGTCAGGAAAGAATGGGGGTGCTTTTAGACAACAAACACAGATCCGGCCGCTATCTTAGAACACTCAAGATATAAACTTAAGTTGAATTATACATTATACTGAAAGTTCTGTTTCATGATAGTTTTGACAACTTAATTGTAAAAACAAATAATAATAAAAAAGACAAAAGTATAATTTCGGGGAAATAAATAAATGTGCATTAGTGTATTGCTGCAGTTCAACAAAATACACTCAGAAATTTGATAACTACCATCCATGACAATTCGAAAACATATTAGCAACCTGACACGAAATTCAAGCTTAGTTGTGAAATCATGATCCTTTTGACATCTCGCTTAATTATATGGGCTTAAAGTATTATTAATGTTGTTTTTTTCCTTTTCTGATATAGCAGTGCAATGACTTTATAGGGTTTAAGCGCAATTGCACTAATTAAACTATAGAAAGTCTTTAGTGCAATTGCACATAAAAAATGTATTTATATACACACGGGAAAGGAAAAAACCCCAAAAACTGCTGCAACAGTTTGTAAACAAAGCTCAACAATCAATGAGTGATATTAAGCTTAAGTAAAAGTAGACTCCATTAGTACTTTCTCAAAGCAAACTGCCCAATCGCAGCCTATTGTTCTATACAAACAAGATTATCAGTCTCAGCGTCTCAGACAGATCCATTATTCGCCAAATACCTTGACTCAACCCAAGAGCACCGCACACTGTAGACAAAACAGCAGCTAGGCAAACCATTAAAGCAATACACATAGATTTTTATCTGTATAGACGAATGCCTGATTTTTCACACCCGAACATCATTGTAAAATTCATTATCATGGTTCAAACCAATGACTTTTTAAAAATGCAAACATTTCACTTTCTAAAGTGTCATACAAAACATATGTGTGAAGAATGAAAGAATGTGTGCTCAAAGTACTAGACAAAGAAACAAAACTAATTAAGTTGGGGAAAAAAATAAATTATGCAAAGTGTCAGATTAGGACCACAAATCAGAACATTTCCATAACAGCATTCCATCAACCGTTTTTGGTTAACACCGTGAGGGGTGAAAAAATATATCCCAAAGCCTCTACAAGGCCTACTTTTAATGCCACTCTTGCCAGTTACTCCAGAGGGTTCCCTGAGAACCCAGAATTTAGTGCCAGGGACAAATCAATCTCCAGATGGGCAGTGGAAGGGCCTTACCTCACTGTATGATGTGGGAGGATTGGTCTCCAGGTACAACATATTGGCGCTGAGGTTGAGCAGTGCAGCCGCTGTTTGCTCCACAGGCTCCAGGATTCTTACCCCTTGTTTTTCTTCTTTTATCCCCTAAAAGTGTTATGTGGGCTACAGAGGTGAACGGGACAGGCTTAAAGTCTCTATAGGAATTCAATGGGATTGTCATATATACCAGGGACGAAGAGGGAGGTCCTGAGAAATTACCTGGCCAATACCTGAGTCCAATACCACACCCTACTTTTGGGAAGGTGTTGCCTGTCTTCTGGCTCTTCCTTTAAGATTTAACCCTAAGGAGTTGCGAAGCACTAGACCTAGATGTTTTGCAAAGCAACTATTTCATTGCTATTGTTTTTCACTATTGCTTTTTATTTTTATTATAATATATATCATTTTTTTTGTACATATTATCTACACAAATAAGGGTTTAAATTCAAAGCATTTAAGTAAAATTAAATAACTTCTTACATAAAAACAAAGTAAAAAGTACATTAAATGTGTCTAATTAAAATCTGTGCAATTGTGATATAGACACTAACACCTAAAAATATTAGTCAAAAGGAATTCTATCAGGTCAGACATTTAATTGACTTTATTTAATAATGAAGCACACTTAAATAAAATGACATATAAACTAGATTTAACAACAAAAATAAAAACTCTTTTTTGGGGGATTTTTTTGGGGGATTTTAGTAGTTATTGACATGATAAAATATAATGGATAGAATTGTGAGACATAGTAAATGACTGCACTGAAACATGGAGCCTTCAGACACAATTCTCTCTTGCTTTTGGAGGGAATCCTCTTTATAGTTCTACAATGAACTTAGAGCACTAAATTTTTTCTAGTAGTAGCATCCATAGCCCCTGTTTGCATAAGAATGAGCTTTCCCCAGCAGCCAAAGAGCCTCTAGCATGGCCCTATGACAGTCTCACGAGAAACAATAGGACTACAGTTGACATCTTGTATCTATCAGAGATGACTGGTGTAGATTTGTTTTGAATACACTAATGTTGTTTCAGATAGAGGTGAACCAACCCACTTCTTTGTGAATATTTAAATGAGTTTATGTTATGTTATTTTAATGAGTTCATCAGGTGAGAGAGAAGAAATGCCATTAAATACCTTTTCATCTTTACAATCCTACAAACTTGTAAACTTCTACCAACCAAATGTGCCAAATTTGGCCCATTTACCAGACTGACTTACATGCACTTATATATTCCTAAGGCTGGCAGTCGCATCCTTGTGTACACCATGTCTCATGCCACTAAGTCATCTTTGGAATTGGCAGACTGCAACATTAATGCACTATGAGTCACTTTTACAAAAGTGAAAAAAAAAAAAAACTTTTAAAAGTGGCACTAAACCAGCATAGAAACCCATTTAAACTATTCCCACCTATATAACACATAGAAAATGCCTTACAATACTTCAAAACAGTAGCTCACACCCTTCTGGGGGTAGCTGTTATTCAGATCCCTTTTGATTGGGGGGCAATAAGAGTTAACTAAACAAACTTCTAATTACTTTAGAAAAACACTGGCTGCAACCAACAAAAGGGGTTAAGGCCCTCATGGCTGTAGCACTGAAATCACTGTGGGCTTCTGCAGTCAACTCAACCAAGGTGTTGTGTCTATTTATCTAACAGCTAAACAGCAGTAGAACCCTTGAAGAAGTCTGCAATAATTTAACCAAAGCTAAATATTCAGTGTTTACTGACACATTAATTATTCAGTGTATATTATATTTGCTATTAATAAAAAGTTCTCATGACAAACAAGAAAACCTGCTGATTAAATATCCTGAAAGCAAAGTTATAGAGCTCCATCAATCTGCAATATTCCATGTTACATAAATCTACACGGTTTAAAAGTCTTCGGTCAGTATGATTTTTTTTAAAACACTTTTAATCAGCGAGTGCATTACATTTAACAAAAAGTGACAGTAAACTTAATGTTATAAAATATATATTTCAAATAAATTTGATCTATTGAACTTCACTCAAAACATGCTGAAAAATGTAAGCAAAACAAAAGCATTTTTTTTTTTCAACAATGCTTATGAATGTTTCTTGAGCACACACACACACACACAAAAAACAATGTAACAATGATTTCTAAAGAATCACTAACCTGGTATACGTAAAGTCTGCTAAATTGGAACATATTTTGGTATTTATTTGACATTAATTGTGCAGAATTAGTGCTGAAGTTCAACTAAAAGATACTAATATCTTTAATATACTAAAGTGGCACTCCACTTGGCAGACTTGGTGACATTTCCAAAAACGTTTTTGAAAAAAAAAGCACATTTGTCTGCACTTTCATTAGTCCTATAATTTAGTTTGTACTGCCTGTTTTTTTATGTTGTTTTTTTCTATTGACAGATGCTATATAAAAAAGTTTTTAAAGCGTTTATTGCACTGCCTTGTAAGGCAACTCCTGGTCAAAAAGTTATTTACGTGTCCCGTGAGGGTCAGAGGTGACAGAATTAAGGCACAGCCTCAGGTGACAATAGTCATGGGTGCACAAAGGGCTGGACCCCTAAACCTGACCCACCTAACAATCACAAATTATACACAGAGTCAGAAGCAGTAAGCTCCTAAAAAAAAACCTCTTGCTTTAGGGAGTCTTGGCCATTCATAAAACAGAATATGATTACATTTTCTAAGACCATTAGATAAAATGGCTGACTTTTCCTGCTAATAATTAGGGCCAGAGGAACGCAGGGAGAGTACCCTCTTGGAATTGCTTCATTATTTATTTATTAATCACATTTTTGATGGCCTAAACATGCTCGAAAAGTCATGAAACTTTGCACACACATCGGAACTGGCAAAAATTTACATCTGATATGGGTTTCAGAAAAAGGCTCAACAGCGCCACTTATACAGTTTCAAAAGTGTGCCCCCGAGCAGTTTTTCATGAACGTGCATGAAAATTGGTACACACACTTAACACACCAATACCTACAAAAAAGTCTCTTGGAGCAAAATCCATAACCCAACAGGAAGTCGGTTATTTTCAATATTTCCAACAACTCTCATTTTTGCCATTTTCAAGCGTCATACTTTAACAAACAACTCAGAGAGAGTTATTCCGATCAACACCAAATTTGGTGAGTGTAAACTAAAAGATTTTGTGACATTAAATTGCGAAGATCTAGAGTTTCTGTTGAATGGTATGTCCATGGGGATGGTAAATTTAAGGGCTTGTCTGTAACAAAGTTTGATGTCTCGCCATGGGAATAGGTGTCAGATTTCATCGCTGCTTGGCTGCTTTAATTGTATATGAAATTTCATGCATTTTAAAGAATCTTTGAGGCTTTACATTTAAATGTAGATAATAAGTCTTTATTATTATTATTATTATTAATAATGTAAATGTTTGTCCTATCCACTTATTAAAAAAAGCAAACATCCTATCCAAATTAATCTAAATAAAGATTCTACTCATCAGGTCAACTCCTATTTGTGTGGAAAATATATTCATATACACATGTAAAACAATTAGGCTAAATTAGGCAACTGCTCTCAGACAATAAACAAGCTTTGCAAAAAGGTGGTGAACCTGACTGAAGCTTCTCGGTGGCTCAGACAAAGGATGCTGCACTTAGATCTATATGAACACTTAAAGGGCTGTTTGGGCTTACAACTCTCGGATTAGAGAGGTGTCATATGTCAGCTGGCTAGTGTTTTGGGAGACACCTGTTCAATAAACTCTGCATCAACCCTTTAATAGAGGAGTAAGAAATTAAGAGGGTAAGAAGTATCTTATTTTACTTTTTTATATATATATTTTTTTTGACTTATATTATTTTTTGGCTAGTATTTTAAGTGACACCTGCTCAAGAAACTCAGCACAAGTGATAAAGAAGAAATCTTGCTGGTTGTATGACGACACATCATTCCCACTAGTATTGTGGTACTTACTGCAAATTTGTTTTACTAAATAATAATTATAAATTATGTTTTGTTTTTTGCTTCAAATGGATTTAGGTTTGAAAATGTATTTGTGGGAATCCACCTTTACTGAGTTCACTAGCTGATGGGTAATAGTGCATATGTAGCTACAGTTCAGGATAATAAGCTGTTTGTGATGTCAAAGACTAAACACCTGTGGACATCAGAGAACAAATGTTAACACCTGTACTCTGAACTTTAGAATTGTTTTACAGCATAATTGGCACTAGTCCTCACCATCCTGTTTTGATCCATGTCTAGTCTTCGAAGGATGGTTACATTAGTTAAAAGTTATTAATTTCAATTCATTAGCTCTAAGCTGCTGAGAAACACTAAAAAAAAAAAAATAATAAAATAAAATAAACAAAAAAAACCTCATACAATTGTATCAGAAGGTAGAGCCTGGTTTTAAACAAACCAGGTCAGAGGTAACTGATGCATTTTCAGTAAGAGACAGAGGTAAGGGATATGGGCTATAATTTCTTCCTTTGTGTTCTATTTATATGAAGTTGTATAGTTTTTACAAATACTTAACATGTCCTAATGCTTTGATGTCTATTAGTTACTGAAAACCATGTAAAAAGAAGAGAGTAGAGGAAATGAAAGACACAAAGGGAAGAGAGAGAGAGAGAGAGAGAGAGAGAGAGAGAGAGAGAAAGAGAGAGAGAGGGAAAAAAAGAGAGGTGAATGTTTAGATGGATTACTCTCTACCTTGCCAGTACTGTTTCATTTCGCTTGAGGCAAACTGGTGGGGTGAAGAGTCAGCAGTGATTTAGCAGTCATGATTTAAACTGTGGAGTTAAATCTCAAATCAAAAGTGAACATTTTTTTTCTTTCTTTTTTTTTTTTTGTGTAGGGCCCTGGTTATCTGAACTGAACATCTATTAGCACTATGAACATTTTCATTTACACACAAAAACATAATTTAAAAAAAAACAAAAAAAAAAACAGTGAAATTTAAAAAATGGTACTAATCAAAAAGTTTTATATAATTCACAAGAAATTTTTAGGATAAAATATAAGATTAACAGTAGCTACAGAAAGGACGGATGGCGGTAAGGAAGCACGCCTTAATTATGTGTTTCTGCCTAATGCTGAGTCAGGCTCTACTTGAAAAGAACACTACAAATGACTAATCAAGGGCTAGGGCACAACACAGCCTAAACAAACCATTGCCTCACCACCTCATGTATTCAAGGGACATATTATGCTGAATTCTTGCTGCTCAGCAACACCCAGATCCAAAAATGTACTCAACGCACACGTCGTTTTCTCTCACCAAACTGTCAGCCTATTTATAACTGAAACGGTTTGTAAAATATAGAATCGGATATTGTGTCACTTTATTTAGTTTGATGCTGATTTCGATGGGAGAAAAATAAGCAGCAATATGCTTTGTACAGTTGTGGAAAACTAAGAGCCATCAGGCCTGAATCCAAGTGTTATATATCCAAAAGTGTTTAATGCTGCATATACATACAAAATATAAAACCACACACCTCTGAACTGCAGTTTTGATGGTTGAGCATCACTACTTTAGATCAAGCTTCACCAAGCTAAATGTCTCATGACATTAAGCAGCTCCTTCTCAGTATATCAGCTGAGCTGTTTGATGTCAGGACACAAGCTTTCCTCCGTCACATTCCTCTATTCTACCTGACTCCACACCTCTCTTTCTCCTCCCCCATCCCCGATCTCACACAGACAGAATAGGACGCAAGCCTCAGTCAGTCACAGCGGCAGGTGCTGCTCTAAATTGTTACCCTGCAGCTACAGAGAAAGCACACCTACCCAAGAAAGAGCAATTTCAAATTAAAACACAACACCCCTGCACAAAACAAACACAGAGGGCCCTGAGGGCACCAAACAGCGCACATCAACCAATAATTAATGAAGGCGGCAAACCTTTCTTTTTTTTCCACTGAACACTCCACAAGTTGGTTATTAGGAGATGGTTTAGCAAAAAGGAAAATTCGGTCTGTACATTTAATAAGTTAAATGCTTGGACCCAAACACAAGAAAGAAGCTCATACAGGTTTAGAACAACATGAGGGCGAGTAAATGGACAGTTTTTTACTTTTAGGTGAGCTACTCCTTGAATGGGAACGGCAACTATGCCCATCGCTGTCTGAGAGTTCGTTCCTCAAAGTCATCATGAGCTTCATTGCAGCAAACAATTGGCAGGTTGCCACAGTTTTCCTAGGTTTTCAATTAATGCGAATGCTAGCTGGCAAAGGATGGAGAGTTAGCGTGCCAGGGTTAGCACACCACGCCCGATCTTTACTGCGAGGAAAATGGGGGCGGGTGGTGTTGTATGGGGGGTATTAATCACCAGATCAAGAGAAAAGATAATCCCTCAGGGCCAGAGAAGCAAAGCGTTGCTCAGTCTCTCCCTTTTTTTCCCCATCTTTACTACCGGACAACTGCATTCCTCTGCTGGGAGGGGAGCCACAACCACCTAATTCTTCTGCGCACCCAGAGAAAACCGACAAGGCCTCAGCGTCAGCTACAGGTCATACATTTAATGTCAAACTTTCCATTGCTCTTTTGTTGTGTATAAACACAACGTTAGAACTAAATGCGTTGACGGAATTTGCCCAAGGGAAACTTTACAAAAATGTACGAATTAGTCGTTAAACAGTATTACAGATCACAAGAACAACTTCTGGAATTAGATTGAACAAACAAATCTTGTGTTGAGTAGCCTATAGAAAGGGAAAATGCTAACTTACACCAAAGAAGAAACTGTCTGATGTGTAGTATTGTTGTAAATCTCCATCCTCACAATTCATTGATCCACTTCAGTCCCTTAGACTTTTATGCTCACCCAAAATCTTTTTCTTGCATGACACAATGCTACATCCGAAGCACTTCACTAAGGACGTTCCATTGTAGCAAAGCAAGGCTATCGTCATCAGGACTTTATATTTAGCGTGTTCATCCGGACCTGGACATACATTTTGTTTGCCACTAAAACTATCCAGAATGACCAGGGAAAACCCATAAACACCCCCAATAAACAGTAACACTCCCACATGCAAGTGCAAAGTAACTGTTTTGGCTGGGGCTTACCACTAAATTCCCCACTACTGAAATTATTCACTTGAGTGATCACGTCAAACAAAACCAAGTTTCATAAGAGATAAAATATTTGTGTTCTCTACGAATTTTGTGTTTAAAAATGTCTGACTGCTGTTTATTAGCAAATTAGACAAACTGAAATTAAAAAGCACTGAAACAACTGGACAAAAATATTAGAGATTCAAGCGGTTATTGTTGTATTGAATATCGAATTATCTACTGCTACCATCAAAAATCAGCCCATCTGAGACCATTCAGTGGGAGATTTAAAAAAACAACAAAAAAAACTAAAAAAATTCCCCATGTACATTTCAAATTTGTGGGGGATTTCGACAGAACTCAACAATTAAATGCTTGAGCACTGCAGGTAGTACAAAAATTTCTCCTTAATTGCTTTTGTTCATTTTAAAATGTTAAAGTTTTATGCTATGTGATGTTACAGTAATGATAATTAAAACAGTATAGAGGGCTATGTATGCGTGTACACTAACATCCCTTGTACATTACATTAGAGGTATATATTTAAGCAATAGTTTGATTCAATAACCAGTTATCAACAATCTGCTTTGGCTCCTTGAATATAAAAAAATGAATATTTCAAGAGGATATTCATTCAAGAAGTTCAGAACTTGCACTCTGCATAATCTGCCATCTTGAAATGTGTCAAGAGCAGAGTACCACAGTAATTCTCAGATCTTTGTGACACAGCAATATCTGAAATTGTAATTGCACTTTGGTGCCGTTTTTAAATGTGAAATTGTGTGAAAAGCTGTTTGGAATGTGTTTAGTGAAACAAAGTACTCACTGTAAGAGGCTCCTCAGGGCCATGCATCGTGATGCAGTCCATACTAATCTGTATGGTATTGGATGCTGATCCAACTGATGAGCCCTCAGAAAAGTTGAGCTCAATAGGCTGCATTGAATGTAGCGCAGACCTAGAACAGAAACCAGTAAACTGATGGAAAACGGTTTGTTAATTATTTACACTTGCATATTTTTAGTCATATTAAGAAAAAAAATAAGTAAAATAATAATTTTATTATTATTACTTATTATTATAAGTTCTAAGAGTATTCCACAGTTACAAAATACAGCAAGTAACAAACTAAATTGAACATTAAAGTAGAAAGTCTGAAATGGCCCTAATGAAAAATAAATATACTTAAATGCATATACTACAAATACACTTCATATTTACAAATTTTCATTTGGTTGGTTTAAGACTAGTCCTAGATTCAAATAAATGTTAAGAGCTGTCTAAACTGGAAAAAGCTTGCACTGAGATATCTTAAAATACATCATTGTCATTGTTTGGTCTTAAAATGCTCACAGATAATGCATTTTTGTAAGACACGTCTCTAAAAATTCTTAAAAGTTCTAAATTAGCAGAGGTCTAGTCCTGGCTTAATCTAATTCCTATCCGGGAAACCGGCCACTAAAGTCTGCTAAATTGGAACAATATTCAACTTAATGCACTTACAGTAAGTAGTGCTGAAAGTCCAATTAAAGAGATACTTAGTGTATTTCATTGTGCTAAAGTGGAACTATTGCAAGTATACTTTACGTACACTTACACTTTAATATCACACAATCTTCAATAAAAGTGACAAACATGCGTTATAGGTTATTAATAAGAAACATGCATTTCACAAATATTACTCTAAATAAAGTTTAATTAATTTTTATATCAATAGGTCTTGAGTTATCGGTCAGTAAATATGTTAATAGATTTTAACTATACTTAGTATGAAATAAATATATTTAAAATTACAATTTCACTCTTATTTAAATATATATATATATATATATATAAACACTTTATGTCTTTCATTTAAATAAGAGTGAAATTGTAAGGTACTTCATAACTCACTGGTCCAGCATCTCCAGCAGCTGGTTGAGGACATCTTGTCCGAGGATATCTGTCCCCTGAGAACCCTGACCCTGTGACATAGAAGCCAGGAAAGAACCTTCAGCCCATGAGAGACAGGCTGCTGCTGGTTCTCTCAATCTAAAGAGATGGAAACAAAACTAAGTCAGTAATTCTGCCAAGTGTATCAGGGAACAGTTTCTACGCAAAATGTTTCTTATGTGAAGAAAAAAAAAATGTAATAGTATTTGAATACATTTTCAAACTTGCAGGTAATGCATTGGAAACAGTTAAAATTACCAAAAAAAAAAAAAAAGAATACATATGGGTGTTGGTTGTGCCATGCAAAATATAGTTGCTATGGTTTTCTGAATGGTTTCTAAGGGTGTTGCCAGGTTTTCAATAATTTTAGACTGTTGCTTCATGTAGTTACTTATTAGCTTTGCTATTTTAGTATAACTGAGATATTATTACAGTATTTTTACACTATCAATTTTCATTTAGGTAACCTGTTTTTTTTTTTTTTCCCATTTTTATATTTTTTTTAATTGTTATTTTCTATAAATAGTCAATTTTTATTTTAGGTTAAGTTATTTTTGGATATCTCATATTTTCATAAAAATGAGAAATGTCTGGGAACTAGCTAAAATAAAACGGGTTTAGTCAATTTTAGCTTTAGCAATTTAGTCATTTATTTCAAATAATAAAAACGTTTTTTAACAGTTCTAGTTAACTATAATAACCCTGCTTGCTAGCTCTGAGTTGAACCCAGTCTATATTTTTGTCCTTAGATATTTAAGAACAAATATCCCCCCACAAAAGAAACAACAAAAAAAGCTGCCCAATATGAAATATTACTCATATGGTTCACACCAGTGGTGTAGAAGTTACAACAAACCCTTATTCCTGACTATGAGAAACAGAAACAGTGATGTGAGCTGCAATACTGCTAATTACAGTAACAACTGGCTCGAACTCAGATCTCATTTAGTAAACCGATAGTATTCATTACCGAGTTAATGGTGGAAAGAAGGCACTGCACCTATTTGGAATGTAAAAACACAACCCATTCTTAATTGCCTCTGCCCCCACAAAGGCCACGTTCTGCGCCTGTCTAATGCAACACCAATAACCAGTGTTAACATGACATTTAGGAGCACTAGAGAGAATAAGACTGTCAGTGAAAACACGATGACCCTCTCAATCTGAAATATGACACCAAGCCAGAGCCCAGCGTCTCATTGTTCCTGCTGAGGAGCAGCACATGCTGACGACCAAGCAGAGCGGAATTCCCCCTCGCTGTCTATATGATAGCAACACCACCGCTATGCAGCATTCGGAATGTGTGTGGCTGAACTGGGCTTGGCTGTGGATGGGGGTTGAAGGTAGTAAATGTACGTATGTGTGTGTGAGCGTCTGGGAGTTGGGGTGTCAACCCATAATCTAACGTTGGCACTCGGGTGTGGGGCCGGAATTCCCCTACATTCTGTGAGGTGGGGAGATATTAATATACTAAGCTATGCAGGCATGCCTAATAAATGCTGAATGCTTTAAGGTCGAAGGATGTCAGATTACTGTATCCTAGACAGAAACACAAAGCAACACTAGTCTTTGATATCACTGTAAAATGACACTTCCATGCCAGCCTTTGAAGATAAACTTCAGTTTATAGTGTTTAAAAGGGAAAGTTCACTCAAATTTAATTTACGCTGTCATTCATGCTCCATTTGTTTCAAACCTGTGTGAGGTTTTATATTCTTCTGTTGAACATGAAAAACATGTAAATGACATGTAAATTGTTGGATGAACTATCCCTTAAAGATAAACATTTTCCTAAAAATGACAATTCTGTCATTGATTACTCAGCCTCATGTCGTTCCAATTCCAAATCCCTTTCCTCTATTCAGCACTTAATTAATTTTGAAAAACTTAACAACAAACGGAAAAAAACACCATGGATGTCAATGGCTACCGTCAACTGTTGTTTACCAATATTTTTCATAATAACTTGTGTTCAGCAGATGACAGACAGGTTTGGATCGACATGAGGGTGAGAAATAAAGGCTCTCCATTTCTCCGAATGAATGTGGTTTTTACGTGCAATATATTTAGGAGATCAGGAGTAATGGGTTTTAACTAAACATCTTTTGTGAAGACAGAAATGCTTGCAGGTTTATAATGATACGGGCCTAATTTTAAACTAAGCTATCCCCTTAAGTGACAAAACACACATTCACTTTTTACAATATAATAAAACTGATTAAAACTACGCCCATTTCCTAAAGGAAGACAATGGGAGGTGCAAAAAAGCATTTGGAATTCAACTTCAATACCATGAAAAATTCCTCTTTTCCCATTTTCTTTCCATGGGTTCCCCAAACACAGCTCTTAAGAAGAAAAAAGGGTATATACCCTTTTTGTCTTTGTTCAGCTGAAGAGGTGTGGCACAAAGTGAATGCTAGAGTTGAATTACTGGGACAACGGTGTGCTGCCAGGCCTGTCACTGGGGATAAAAGCTTTTTCAACCCTAATGTTTACTTTAAGCCTCATAGATATTGTCATTTGGCACACTGGAAGACGCATAAACGCCGAGCCCAATGCGTCAGTTGTCACGGTGTGTCCACAGGTCCATACCTTAGCATTCCTTTCATTGTAAGATACAAATCTAAACCCCACTGCATTTTACACTGTGAACATGAACAGTCTCAGGGGCTGTTAAGGGAGTAAATCACATACAAAATAAAAGCTGGGGTCTAATGTACTGACAACTATTCATGCACAGTTGGGTGTTGGTTGGTTTTTTGAATGTATATTTTATAAAATGGGTGGGATCTTGCACATAAATAGAACTAGGTATAAACACTGAAATGATTTTGCAATTTTTTTAGCATTTTTGCATGGTTTTTACAGATGTTACAAAGTTATAAGCAAAATAACGCGATGCATCTGGAAATAAAAAAAAAGAGGTATGTTCTACTGTTAAGAAAAAGTAATCTTGCGATTTAATATTTTATGCAGAAATCAATTGGGCAATCACAAACAAGCAGCATCATTCCATTACTGTATATTTTGCTGTTTATATTTTTATTAATGGTTGATTTGCATTTGAATTTTTCTTCTTGACAAATACAACAAATACAACCTCTAAACAAGAATGCACTGATTCTGATAGTCAATAAAAAACAATATTAAAATTATATACTGTCAAACAAAAGTTAAACTTTGAAAACAAATGACAATTTCAAAACAAATGTATACATTTGAAAATCAAATAAAATGGATTTAAGCATTACAACATTAGGAATACCGCAATAAGTACCTTTTTTTTCAATTACGTAAAGATTGCATTTAACAGCGTTATCAAATTATAATATTTTTAAATATTAAAGGGATGGTTCAATAATGCTGTACAATTATTCAAATGTTCAGTTTCAAATGCAAAGGTATTCATTTTGTGTTCCTTGATATGCTTTTCTATGTTCTTTTCTTGACGATTTATACTCAAAAACAGGCAGCTGTTGACATGAATTTCTAAGTAACACTGTTTTTGTTCATCTTTACTACATCTTGGATGGCCTGAGGGTGAGTAGATTAACTGCAAAATTTAATTTCTGGGTGAACTATCTCTTTAATTCTAATTGAGATTATGGAAACAACACCATTTTAATTAGATAAAGCAACATTTGAATTTTCCTTAAATTCTCTCAAAAAATCCCTAAAACAACTCAGTAAGAACTGAAGTGACGGTCAGTAAAGCAGCGGAAGCAACTTAAAGTGTTTATGTCACAGGGGTATGTCATCTATATCACATATCATGGAAGACCGTTTCATTTATAGTTCTCTGAGAGTGCTAAATGGATCCACAATTGTCAGCATGCTTAGATTTAGCTTTTGCTATCACACTCAACAAAACCACAAAACAAGATACTACTCTCATGTCAGAGAATGTAGTGGCTAATAACTTACACAAGGTTCAGCAGCTCTCTGTCTCTCTCATTGATATGTTATTGCATTTAATATTGTCAACATTACAGGTTGGTGAGAGCATGAGGACTATATAGGTCTCCAGCAGGTGCTGAGTGGCTGCTGTCTCAGGTCACACATTGCTACAGGACATGATTCAGATCCCTGGCTGAGAACCGAGAGCTAGGTTGACAGCCCTGGTGTCATGACATCATCATCATCATCATCTTCAAACCTTTGCCAGAAGAATTATCCAATTTAAATCGAGTGAGGATGCAAACCAGTCAAAAGGTCAGAAAATTTAGGAAGAGCGGATAGCAAACAGCAAATAGAAATACAATACAGTTGACAGATTTTCAGCCAAGAATGACATCATGGTGCCACAAAGGGTGCAGCACCCATGCTTAAAAAAATATCCAGCTTTGATTTTCACCCACAGATATGACAGGTGAAGTTAATGGGCAGATTTCTGATGAAGTGGGAATGACCGTTTCAATTAAACATCTAGATAACTCATGTTCACTTATTAATTGGAGCAACCACAAAAGCACTCATAAAGCCTGATAAAACAAATAATGCAACCTGAAAATGAGTAATACTAGAGTTATTCTCAGTCAAATTACTAAAGCCTAAACAAGCTCAGATTTCCTCTGAATTCTGGTTTAACACTGTTGCTGCCACATCTGTCCTTATCTCAAATCATTCATCACATTCTGCGATTTAGTCAAAAAATTCTGCTTCTCATAGTGGGTAATAAAAAAAAAAAGGGCCCCTTTCTGATTCCTCTTAAAATGGCATAAACAATAGCCAACTGTAGTTTTTCACTGCAGAAATGTGTAGGGTGGGCTTCAGCTCTAGTGGTAGCTTCTTTGGAAGCTGTGGGTGGGTGTCTGGTTACTGGGGGAGTTATGCATTCTGCCTGAGGGAGAGGCTGCACTGAGTCCACTTAAACACAGACCAGGCCCCTCACAGACAGGACGGGGTCAAAAGTCGCAGCTTAACAGGGCTGCCCATTGTCTCCTGACAGGTTGGGCACATCCAGCGATGAAAATGCAATCAAAACAAACAGAGCCCCGCAATCTGGGGAGACAAGTGAGAGGGGCTTCTCCGCTATCTTCATTAATCAGAGGCCAGCGAACGTTCAAAGAGATCTGCCGACCCTTCCCTCATCCCTCAAACCCGGGGCTGCAGGATGGACATGGTGGCTCAGACAAAAGAATGGTGGCCCCCATGATTTCTCCTTCATTTAGATGCGTGCTTTCACTGTGAACGGCCCCAAATTCTGTTAAATGTGGCAAAGGACTGAACTGTCCCAAAGTTCTAAAATTTCATATGGACTTATTTCACCCTGCACTCATTATTTATTCATTTTTATATTTATCCGCATGTCATCTATTTTTATTTTTAATTTAATGTGTGATCTTATTTAAATTTAAAATTACGTTCACTGTTAGTTGTAAAAAATACACAATCATATTTGTTCAAATAGCATCATTAATGAGATAAATTTTAAAATTAAATGATGAGGTAAATTTGTCAAGTATGCTTTTTCCAGAGAGAACAGATGTAGTACAAGCATATCAGAGTAAACGGGTGTGAGACAATGTGGTTTAACTGTTTGGAATTTAAATATTACTCAATTACAAAGTCTAGACAGCAATTTTTACCCATTTGATTTATCTTTCTTATTTTGTAGGTTTCATTAACAATAAAAATTAAAAAAAACTAAGCATTTGACATCAAAGGAAACATGTATTCATTTGATTTTGAGAATCTCGGTTGATGTGATTTTTACTCTGTTTCTTCTGTTTTGTGTTGTAGATTAGACCTACTGATAGCAGCTGGATCAGTCACACAAACAACCGTCTCTGCAGGTAGACCCACATGAGCTCAGAGGCTAAGACCTAACAACATGGAGGTAAGTGAGGCAGGTGAGTGTCATAAAGGGAAACGATAGGGTTTACAGCAATTACAAAAATCTTTGGTTTTGTTGGTTTAAACATTTACAATAGTATAGTTTAGATATAGTTTTGTCAATTGTATTCTTCAGCAAAATTCCAGCATAGTAATTTTTGCTAAAAGTGTATATTAACCAAAATCAACTGATAGGGCAAATTCAGCTAATATTTAAGCTAATTGCATATTTTAAATTTGATGTTTACTAAAATTGCTTAAATATATTTGTGCTTTGCAACTTAAATGTGTTTACTGTAATTTCGTTGAAAATCCAACAAATACTCTGTAAGAGCAGGTTCCATGAAAAGTACATGCATTAGCAATGTTTTTACATTTAAATACATTTAAATATATATATATTTTGACAATTTTACTATAAAATAATGATGAACAAGCATAAATCTTTCCCACCTAACCCTGTGATTACTATCAACATACAAAATTACTTAAACTTATTTTATACAACCTATTTTACCATAATGTATTAGTTGATAGACTAAATATTCAGAGCTGCTAAGGAAAGTCGGTATTTAAAAATGCATGTAGTGTATGAAACTGCTATTTCAATTGCCTTTTTAAAGAGGTGCCAATACTCCATTGAAACTAAACACTACATTAGAACATCATTAACGATACAAGCATGAAAATTGAATCCCTAGCTATTAATACAGCTTTATTTAGATTTGAACTCTGTTCAGATCCACTAAAACAAATGTCCAGCAGCAAGTGCATAAACAGCTAACAAACAAACAGGCTCAGGATCAAGTATCCAGTTAACCTTAAACTGCACAAAACACTTTTGTTTGTCGCCATAAGAACACCACACCTATAAATATCATAGCCAGGCAGCAGCTGGAAAACCAGACACAACTGTTAGCACCTCAGGAACGTATCAGGCCAGATAGTAACTCTTTAATGAGCAGAATAAGAACAAGCACACTGTTTTGGACCATAGAAACAGACAGGCACTGCTTTGGAATACGTGCTCATCACAAGCAACTAAATAAAACTACATGCACCATGTGTGCATGCCCAATTAAGTGGTCAAGATAAACCTAGTGACCCTACAAATGCTCTTCAGAACTGGCCAAC
>JAUMHR010000099.1:2612403-2626103 GCA_032361145.1 Enteromius fasciolatus | reverse complement strand
TCTACATATATATATACACACATATACACACACATATATATACACATATATATACAAACATATACACACACATATATATACACACATATACATATATATATATATATATATATTTAACTCCCATGAATATCTAACTGAATTTACCACAAACCTTATTCTACCTAGTCCTAGTCTACCTAGTTATTCTACATTTTCGTTTTTAAGTGTCAGTAACCCAACTGCTTTCTTGATCTTAGTGGCTACAAACTCACAACAATCCATTGCACTGGATTGCATTAAGGCATGCATTGCCCCCTGTTGGAAAACAATCACATACATGAAATTGAAATATATGGCATGCTGCAAGCGAGATAAAAACAGATGACGAATTGCATCAACGTCAAACAAACATGCAGGTGCGGTGCATGACAGAACTGGGAGGTAATTAAATCTCGTGTTTTCAGTTCTACATTTCTTACCATAAATTTACTACAAAGCAATTCAGCAAAAATGTTCGAGATTGTAAATGCATTGCACCACATTGCAGCCGCTCGTTAGCTGTGGTATCCTAAACGCTCAAACCAGCGAGGCACGTAGGGTTTTTTTGCGGATGCATTTTTGGGGCTTCGGTTACACTGGGGGGCATAAAGATTGAGATTGCTGGGAGTCACAAGAGGGATGGAGTGTGCACTAACGTACCTTCAGGGCTTAGGGTGGGCCCCAGAATTGCGTCTGCTCTTTCTCTTACTGATCTGCTCCCTTAAAGCGCCTGTCAGCAGGCCTCACACTGGCCCCCTGCAGTCTCAGTAGCTGCGTGGCCTAGCAACAGTTTTGATAGAGTACAAATATCACTAGGGCTTGCACTTTGGAAGACCGTATTATTCTACCACTAAATGACTGTTGGAAAATTTATCAGAAAACAAAAAACAGTGCATAAATAAGAGATAAGGGTATACGTTTTGTTAACTGTCTGGTATCTATTAATAACAAGCTTTCCTTGCCCCAATTACTTTTCAAAAAACAAAGAAAATGGCTTGAGGGAATTTAAGTGGACAACATTATGTGGGCATCTTCATGAGAAAAATCACAGAAGAAAAGCCTCATTTGTCACCTTCTTGTAAAAGCAGTGACTAATTCCTTTCTGGATCAAAGATCTTTATCTTATCATGGCGTGTTGTATTTCTTTCCTCTTTTCCTCTTCTTGCTAAGATAACAAATTGCGCAAGTGGCCATTTTTCATGGAACGGGTCTTCCCCTCATGGGTATTGATTACCCTGAAGTTGTAAATTGAACTGTGTGAATATTAATCACACTTTATATCAAAATGTAAGTTTTAATTTATTGTGTTGCATACTATTACTCAGTTTTTTTTCAGAGCTGTTGTGAATAAACAAAAAATGTGAATTAAAATCACCAAAAGTGTTGCTACCTCATCACTAACATTTATAGATGCAGATTTTCTTACCCTTAAAGCTACAAAGGTAATTCATGACAAAGCCTCAGTTATCTGCATTATTTGATAGGTTGAAGGATTGGTTCTCAGCATTCTTTATCATGCAACAATAAAGCACAAAGCCCTTTATACAATTCATGTGCTATATTACTGATGAAGTCAGATGTGAGATGAGCAAACCTAAATGTTTTTTTTTTTAAACGGATCATTTGATTTACTGAAAATATTAAGCCAATTTTTCCCCCTTGTGCAAATCAGAAAATCAGTGGTCTCTTACATAAAACCACGAAATGGCTTCAGAAGCCATGAAATAGTTATAAAGAGTGCACATAATTAATGTAGATCACTTAAAAGATAGTCCACAGTTCCAGTTCTCAACTTCATTATACTTAACGTAGAAAAATAAATACATTTTAAAAAAACTAAAAATCAAATAAAACGTCAACTTTTGCATTCCGCAGAGAACATACAGTCCTAATTTTACAGCTATAATAGTGAATACATAATACAATTCCATAAATCTTTTTTCTTTCTTTAATGTGCAAATCTTTATAGAATATTATCTAACTTGGGGCTCACGTGATCTTCGCCAAGAGGTTTTATAAGTCACCTTACCATAACCTAATCAGCTTTTAATATTTAGATTAATAAAAATAATTCACAGTTGTAAACAAAATGACAGGAGCTGGTCTTTTGCAGCGATGATGCCAAATCGACAACGATGTCCTGACATTTTTGTCATAGCTATTGTTTTCCATGATCTGAATCCAGGGCGTGCTCCTCTATCCCTTCTACATTCTGCATAGCTGAGAGGGCTAGCAAAGTTGAGTCTTTTCCAAGTGTCCCATTCCCTGCTACGTTTGACACCACACTCCAGACACAACACTGACAGCTGAGGCGAAAACAGGGGGGGCGAGGACGAGATAAATAAAAACAAAGTATCCCTATCTACGTCGCCTGCCCTGGTACAAGCTAACACACAGCTGTATGGCTGACAGATGGAAAGAGTAGAAAGCGAAAAGGAAAAGGTGGCTGGGGTCATTAGGCATAATAAATGCCACTGGACTGGTCTAGTTGGCAACCCGAATTCCGCAAACAGGTGCCCCGTGTTTACTGAACAAACAAGCAATGCTCAGAGACACTGAGACGAAGTGGCACTAGTGTGACCTGAGGAACCTTACATGGAAACTGGCTTCCGTACAGAAATGAGTGGCTCTGCTGTTTTCTGGAAAAATACAGAACTAAACCGTTAACACAAGACTTCAAATCTGGCTTTATCAACTGCTCAGATTTCTCATCTGATGCTTTATGCAAATAAGCATATCATACACCATTTGTATATTTAACTACTGCATACATTTGATACAACTTAAAACAATTGTCTTCATTTACTGTGAAGCAGCAACTGGGAAAATTACAGTGCTGCTATTTGCTTTATATATGGTATATGTGTTTACCATATTTACATCTGTCTTACGGATTAGAAAAAATGTATAGTTTCTTCTCTAGAACCTCAGAGGTGACTCAAATAAGTGTTTGTTGGAGTTTGGGAAGCTACAGGCTATGCGTCATGTCAGACTCACGATAGACTGTATAGTATTACTCGCTGCAGGCATGCCATGTTGTGCTGGTGTTAGACGGGTCATGTGGGGTCATGGGTGCCTTGAAAGTTTCTCAACTCTTCTCCACCCTTAGCCACTTTGCCAATCAAATTCCACTCAAGGGCAATAGGGAGTCTCTTTTCATATCACAACAAAAACTTAAAGCGGCTGTCTAGAGGACACGATTTACCTTTCCGCTTAGGCTTGACCTATGAGAAGACACAAAACCCCGCAAGGCAATACATATGCCACTCAAACACACAATCTGCCATCTTTAAAAAAGAAAAAAATTGAATTATTCAATATGATAGGTTATTTAACTAATGACCTAAACAACCTGAGGCAATAGGCTCTAGCTTACCAAGTAAGAAACGTGCACTGTAATTAACTAATACACTTTAATGTTGCAAGCTTAGTTAGAGATTGCCTATATTATTAAGCATACTGTATGTGCTCCATTGCTTATTTCTGAATGCATGAAACATTGTTACTAATGACTGCTCTTGCATGACAGTTCTTACATGAATGAACCTCACAGCAAACATCTGCATTTAACATTCATAGGAAAGTATGTAGCAATTAGGGCATTTTAAATCATTCGTCTATGGGGGTTAAGGCCCTGCATGTATTATATTTGCTTGCTTGTCACCTATCGTTTTACAAGGTCTTGCATGCTTATTTGGATGCAAAGGATATAACGGTTTGTAAAAACCTTATGCAAGTAAACACTGCATGCTTTCCTTTAACAGGACTTGCATTCATCCCTTGGATTTTATAACTTTGCTAACTTAGCATACCTTACAGAAGCTAATACAAATACTAACAAATAGATGCTGCACGAATCCTGCATGAGCTTTCCTGTAACGTAAATGACGACGTTGAATTCAACTCAATCAAATGTAACGTTAGGGGTAACGTACATGAAAGCACATGAAAACTACATAAAGTTGCTTTAATATTAATATCACTTAAACCTCGTGTGTGATTGCTTCATTTAGGAACGTAATGTAGGCCAGTTTGTGATTTAGAATACAGTTCACTTATCTTAAGACGCTGAATTGCAGAGAAACACTTGCACCGCGTTGCAACATTGTACAGCAAACAGTCGCTTTTAATGACGCTAACGATTTAAACGCTATGCCGCAATCTTATTGGTTGCAGGTGCAGCAGCGACCAATAAGCTTTTGACTTGTGAGGAAGCACATTACGCATAAAAAGCCTCTTATTTGATGGTCTGGTCCTGATTTTTGATCTCTTGAACACACACTATTTCAACTTTGCTTATATAGTCGTATTTATTTGTTCAAAAATAATATATGCACTCCAAATAAATACTGCTACTTTGGCTATGCCGTGAAACAAAATCCTGATTTGCAGATGGGCAAACAGTGACGAGGTTGGTAAGTGGGACTCAAGGCAAAAAAATTAAAATAACGTAAAATAAAAAATATGTACGGCCCTTCCACCTCAACTTTTACCCATTTATTAAACACGAAAAAAACAACAAAAGGATGTCAGTTTGTCAGAAGCTGTGCTTCAGAACAAAAAAAAAAAAAAGAAAAAAGTCATATTCTGTAGCCATGGGCTACGTCTTACCTTTTCACAAAAGAATGTAGCTTGAACCTCTCTCATTATGAAACCTCATGATGATTAACTGAGGAACTCTGTGTTCTACACGTTACCCTTAAAGTACCCCACACATAAGCACTGGGATTACTACGGATGTTTATATATGCATTACAGCATATCGGCTTCCAACTATCAATTCTATATTTATTCAAATACATATGTCCCTCCATGATAAGGCAGCTGTTATTTAAGGTCAAAGGCTACATGGCTCCAGGTTATAATATGTAGGCTAGTGATTTATTTCTCAAATATCTTTAAGAGACACGCAATTTCAAAAGTGCATAGTTCTTTTGTTTTATTTTGTTTACCTTGAAATATTAATTTTAAAATCATTCTGATGATACATTATCAAGGCAAATGTCTTGTTTCTTTCCCAATCTCCCCCCAAAATCACAAAAATACACAAAATAGCCTATTTCTTACAAATAATAATACTAATAATAATACATTATACAATAACTTAAATATTCAGTATATTGTGGGTGGGGCATGATGAGCTGCTCTAGTGTACTGGGTGAATTTTTACAAAAGATAAATTAAAGAGAGCAGTTATTGTTGAGCTTCCATGGAAACACTGCTCTACAACACACAACAATGCAATTATATGGATGACATCAATGTACGTACAAAATGCATCAGTAAGAAACAGAAAACAGTCCACAAAGAGCTTATAATTCCCTGAAGTCAATAAAAAAAATGTCACTTTTGAAAATAGATATGAAACAATACTGGTGTTTCTGCTTCATCTCACTATTCTCAAGTGGAATCAAGATTTTGCCACGTTACAGTTAAGTGATATGTCTTGCCACTATGACAACAACAACAACAAAGTTCATTGCTAATATAGACACTCCCATTAAAAAAGACCAATTTTATTTATCTTCACTTATCCTCTTTTGAAATCCAGCTCACTTACGCAGAACAGTGTCATCACTCGTTTTATTCGGTCTCTTTTTAAACGCTATTAGTTTATTTGGCATTTGATCCAAGGTTTACACTAGAGTTTTTACGAGCAGAGGTGGAGAAGCCATGGCCCGGGGGGACAGCAGTGCCTGATCCTGGATTGCAAGACACGTCCCCACTTTCATAGGAAATGCATTAACCCTTTGAGTCCTTAAAGACAAAAATACAAACCTTCACTGGTATCGTGTACAAAACTAACAGGGTGGTGTAGCTAACAGGTTGAATAAACAAGCCATAAGCTTGTTCTGCTGTAAATTGATATTGTGGGAGGTTGATGAATGGAAAGAATGCAGATATTCGCAGAGCTTCTGGTTTGAGATCTGGTTGCAGGCAGCAGACGCTGAGCCATTGTGCAGCCTACAGAAAAGTAATCAGATAAACAAGAGATTATCACATAATGCTCGCCAGACCAGAGTCATGGTGTGCATGTTTTAAGTCTGCATTCTCCACACTGGTCACGGGTATCCATTTTTACAGAACGCGCTGCAGAAAAGTAGTAAACAGCAAGAATCCAAAAATATACAAATGCATACCTGTAAGGTACTTTAAGGTATGAAATAACTCACATGTATTATTATATATATTCATTTACAGCATTTACAAATTGTTCCATTTATTCAAAAGCTGTTTTGTATGTTTTCATGCACAACCCAGTGTTAGTATGCACAGTAATTTTTAATTTGACTAATCTTAATTAGTTAAATCTTTAATTTGACATTAATTTTTATAGATATACTTTATAGAAAAACCTTTCTACTATAATCTAGTATTTATTATTATTATTTTCAATTTAATAAATGGAAAGCTGCTACAATCAGTGACCATGTTAACTGCATGGGGACAGTTTTTTAAGGGGATAATTTAAATTACTTTAAATGTACATTTTCACAATTACAGTACATTCATTTTTTTGTTTTTATTATCAGCCACTACCCTTACCTTTGAAATGCCCCATATATGCATCAAAATCATGCGGATTAATTGTAGTAAATAAAATATATTGTATTCGGCACTAATAAAGCAAGTTTCTGTATTACCATTTATTTTTAAAAAGACTTAAACACACAAAATGTTTGACATTCTACTGTAGAAACAAATCAAGCCGATTGAGTGAATGTAGTAATCACAAGAAAGGGGAAAATCCAGCACTGTGTTGTACTGTAATAACAAACCCGAAACCATCAAACAAATATGACTTGTGTACCTTCATGCATCAACTGCCTTGTAATGAGATAGAATATCAGCATACATACAGAAAGGAAAGGCACTTTTCGAATTACAATTGTGAAGAATCAGTTACAGCAGAGAAATAACTAAAACAGAAAACTAAAAACAAGATATTTCTACACAGGAAGTCGTAGGAGGAGGGACAACATACTTTGTATGTTATGACACAACCCAAAGGAAATGACTGATAGACATTGTTAAGATCTTGCGGCAGAATAACTAGATGAAAGGTTTGATGGAAACTGAATGTATTTTAAGAATACAAACGATACATTCATTTTCATTTAAAACATCCTTCATTATCTTATATAAGTATAAATTACACACGCTCAGCTGGTATAAGATAATTTTTTAGTGTAAACCATTACTGGAAGAATCAAAGTACCCTCAGAAACCAATATTGCCTCGTGCTAAGCAATAGCCCAGCTTGTTTTGGTTGCTTATAACAGACATCAGACCCACGAATGCTTCGATTAGGATGGGTTGATTCAGCACAAGAACCCCGTTGGCTTTCCCAGGTATAGGATTTTTGCTGTGGGCTTTCTGTGCTGCCAAAGTCAGCTGCTCCCTGAAGTTTTGAATCTAAAAGAGGAAGGAAAATAGGGATTCAGTACTAAAACACAGCAAAAGCATCTTTTGAAAACGTATTTGACTCGACTCGTGTTTGTCAAGTTGACGGTTTCTGCTTGTCAAAACATTCTTGTTTATGTTTTCTCTTTTTTATCTAACATTCTGTATTTTTGTTGAACCTGCTGTGCACCTCAGTAGGCGGGGTGGAATGTGAGGAATGGGAATGTGGCTGTGGGATTTGACACCTCCGAAGTCCAAATGACTGGTTATGCGATCTGTGTGGTCACCTGCATAAGGCCCCTCGCTGACACCTTAAATTACACACATACTTAAAGGACAGAAGATTGTCCTGGACCCTGTGGCCACTTTGAATAAGCCAGGGACCACAACTAATCTAATATCAATGATTTGAAGCTCAGATTTTTGAAAGTGATCCATTTAAACAGATTCTTTTTTGCTGTCTAAATTCTATTGCAGTTAAATAAAACAGCCTTAAGTCAGGGTTTATGCTTTTTCTAAAGCAGTGATTTAACATTTATATCTCTTGCGTCATGCACTTCATAGTACATTTTAAACTGTTTTAGTATATACTAGCGCTGTCAATATAAGCATGTTAATGCAGGCAATTCATTTTTCTAGTTTAACAGTTACAATAATTTAACATTTAACGCAGGTGTGGACCTAGGGTTGGGATCTTTTTTCTTGGCAATAATTGCGGTTGTTTAGACAGAACATCTTTACAACCACATCATACAGGAGCCTTTTTAGATGTGCTTTTGCCTCAGTGCCAGGCGCTATTCATACGAGTGGTCAACGCATACAGGTGTTAAGAACATCAGAGAACTGGGGTCAGATGAGACTTTGTTAGGTTTCATGTCAGTAAAAATGTTTTGTGTGGTGTGCACTGTATCATATTCAGGTTCCTCAAAGAACAAAAAAATAGGAAAGCTACTTTTGTAGCTCTAAGAATTCGTCTATATTTAATTTAGAATTTATTGCATAATAACTTTATTAAATTTCTGTATATTTCTACTTGCTGAAGGGCACAGTTAAATATTGCTTTTGCGTTCACTTAAATTAAAGTAGATTTTGATAAATGTTAAAATTGATAGCTTTCATTACACTGTAATATTATTATAGTTAACATTATATATAATAAATGAACAAATATTAGGAAAAACATAAATATTACCTCTAGACATTAGAAGTGTTGGTATTAGTGATACTCGCCTTCAGACATAAATAGATCCCATTAAACAAATATACTGTCTTTATGTTGTTTGTACACTAATTTAAAGACTGGATGTGAAGTTATTTCAATATAAAAACTTTGATGTTAGGTGGGATTAATCGCGATTCATGAAAGTTGCATACAAATATGAGATTACAAAATCACACAAAAAGTAATTGCACACATAAAAAGAAAAATGTGCTTGGTCATTTTTTGTAATGGTAGTTTTCAATCACTCCCATAAGGACATCAAAATTAACAACCTTTCAGCCTCTTAAATCTGAATCATGAGTGTTTTATTGGCAGGAACTAACTTAATGACATGAATGTACAGTACACACTTTTTTGAATTTGAACTCGTTTAATTTTTCACTGGCAAAGCATCACTAAGGCCCTCTCTAAAACTAGAAAGCTTTTAAATCAGTTAAAACTTAGTTCAGTAGTTTTTGTGTCATGATTTTGGTAAAAAAAAAAAAAAATCTGTAACTTTTTCCTGGCCCTGGCTTTAGAAACGCTGCCTTAAGTAACCTTACCTCAGCCTCATCATGTAGTCATTCTTTGAAATCTTTATCATGTAGTAAAATAAATAATCACACCATGCACATTAACACAACACGTCAGTTCTTCCAAAGTCGACTTCCAAGAAACTGTGGATCCTTACTCCACCTCTTAAAGTCCTCTGTCAGCACCTCTGCAATACTTGGGTTGTGAGTAACAGCATTTGAAAATGCCATACAATGGATGGGTTTTGTTGTTATGAAGTCTGATCATTTGATTTAAATATCTGATTAAAATATGTCGAAGGTATAGCATGAGACCTGCGTTTGACAAAAGAGTTTTGTGTTTCATTGTAATACTCACATCACACAGACGGCCCATCTGCTCATTGGCACTCTTGACAGGGTGATAGGTGAATGTACTGAAAGGATAGTCAACAGAAAAAGGATTCCAACGGGACGAGAAAGACGGTTCTCTGAGTTTATCCCAAAACACCCGCACACCCTCACCTTCTCTCCTGAAAAACATATAGCATGCAGGAAAACAATGACATTAATGTATATTTCTCAAGAAATGCTAATATTTAACTCAACTATGGCATGCTTTAGGGATCCACAGAAAAGTTAAGAGAAAAATAGTAGGGAAAAAATAATGTAAAATAAATAATGTAAACATACAAACTTAAAAAACAATAAAAGAAAAGAAAATACTAAATTAAAAAAAATGCAATTCAAAGAACTAAATTAGTTGCACAAGTCTGCTAAGGCATGCACAAAAATCACTCAACTGTACAAAAACAGGAAGTAACACACATATTTTGTTTCTACAAGTGCAGTGCCTTACTAACAAGTGCATTATCTTCTCAGCTATTCTCAATTTCATGTTTTCAATTGACCTCAGACCCCCCAGCTCCGCTCCCTGCCAAAACTGCCACTATTTTTCTTCAGGTCGCCTCCTTTATGCACAAGCCAATGTAATGTTTGCTAAGCTTAGAGGCAATTCCCTCCGCTCATCAGATTTTCTTTCATTCCTCTTACCTTTCTTTTTTGCCATTTTAAGTAAATAGATTTCAATGAAAGGCCTAGAGGGGATGTCTTTATTTTCCAGGCTGATGAAACCTCAGAAGACAAGAGAGCGTCTGGCAGCAAACACAGGGCTTTAAAACCTCCAAACCCTCACTCTTTGAAATGTGTTGGCACCATTTCATATTTTACAAGCATCTTTCACAATTGACTATGTACCGTTTCTCCATCAGTCATAATATGAAAGGCTGTGATTTTTTTTAAATTGTCCATACAGTTGTACCAAGAGACTTATTAACAATCTTCATTTAATACCAATTTGTAAGTATAGCATTATGTATTGGCGCAACCAATAAATTGAAAAGCAATAAAACATTTTCAAAGTAAATTTGAGTCGTGCTTATTGACCACTTGGTTTCTATTTCATTGTTGCCCCGCCCACAGTGAAATGTCATTGGTTTTAAAATCACACTCCTCATGAATGTAAATGAAACACTGAAAATGTTCTGATTGGCTGTTATTGTGCTGCGTTTTTGCATTTTTACCAGAAACTTGTTGCATCATGCCTGTTTACAGTATACAGAATGAGGAAGTATTAAAAACATTTCATATTTGTATTTGTTCTCAGAATGATTGTTTACTAGAGAGAGCTGGGATATCAGAAAAATGTATAGAGAACTTTTAATGGATTGAGCTTGGTGTAAATTCAACTTTGGGAACTTTTCATTTTTGATACACTCTTAAAAATTAAGATTTCAAAAGGGGGCTCTTGCAGCTATGCCATCAAAGAACCATTTTTGGTTCCCCAAACAACCTTTCAGTAAATAGTTCTTATTTTAGTTCAGTCAATGTCAGTAAAGAGCCTTTATTTTTAAGAAAGAAGAGTTTTATAAATTGAAGTGAAAGGAGTTATATTTAGTTATTGATATTTAATTAACATGTGGCATGAAAAAACACTTCTTGTGTTTCTCGCTGAGACTGATGTGCCCTTCAGCGCAACACCAAAGCAGTTAATCATACGTAAACAGTGACCTAGCGGTCCTCCTTTACTCTCATACAGACAGACTGGGCTCCAGGTAAAGTCAAGCATCTACTGTAATCACCCAATAAATCAACCTATATAACAATCAACCTATAAAGAAATTTATACAAACAACTGGTTTGGCACTGGTTCTCAGGGCCCCACCCCGGTACCTTTCTTCCCGGAAGTGCACGAAGAGCTCACCAGGACGTGGACGGCACCTTTCAGTGCCAGAAACCATTCTGGTGGCTCTTCTTCCTTCATCACCCTTGACAATTGTGCAGCTAGGGGGTATATGGGGAACCCCTAGTGGAGCGGTTGCTAGTGCCGCCACCGCTGGACAGGGAGATCCTGTGCTCCCCTCCCGGGCCTGTAGGCACTCTGGGTCTTGCGATGTCCACCATGGTGGTCCAGGAGCGCCATCTGTGGCTGTGTCAAGACACGCTTCCCAGTCCGCCTAGTTGGCTTCTCTGGATCATTTGACTCGGCTATGCGATTGAGTTCACCCGGCATCCCCCCAAGTTCAGTGGAATCCGCTTCACGTCAGTGAACATTGCGGATGCCCCTGTCTTGCGTGCGGAGGTTGCGGTCCTTCTAGCAATAGACGCGATGGAGCCAGTCCCTCCAGCCGATATGATGACAGAGTTTTACAGCCCTTACTTCATAGTGCCCAAGAAAGGCAGTGGGGGTTCCGTCCGATCCTGGATCTGTCTTTGAACTGAGCACTTCACAGGCTCCCGTTCAAGATGTTCACGCAGAAACGCATCTTCGAGAGCATCCGGGACCAGGATTGGTTTATTGGTTTGCAGCGATGGACCTGTACTTTCATGTCTCTATTCTTCCGCGCCACAGGCCAATCCTGAGGTTAGCGTTCGAAGGTTGAGCTAACAGTACAAAGGCCTACCTTTCGGGCTCTCCCTGTCGCCCCGCATATTTACGAAAATGTAGCAGAGGCTGCCCTCGCTCCAGTGAGAGAATAGGGTATTCACATTCTCAACTACCTAGACACTCTAGCTCAGTCTCAGGTTCAGTTGTCCGAACACAGGGATTTGGTGATCCAACACCTCAGCCTGTGGGGTCTTCGGGTCAACTGGGAGAAGAGCAAACTCAAAAGTACAACACAGAGGATCTCTTTTCTCGGTATGGAGTTGGATCATTCGAACAAACAGCATGCCTCACGCAGGAACATGCTCAGTCTGTGTTAAACTGCTTGAATATGTTTAATGGCAGGGAGGTTCCTGCGGCATATGGCGGCAGCAGCAGCGGCAGTGACGCCGTTGGGGCTGCTTCATATGAGAACACTTCAGCACTGGCTTCACAGCCGAGTCCCGAGGTGGACATGGCAACGAGGCACTGTGTTCACAGATGTGTTCACCACCGGCTGCTTCAGGGCCATTCCTATTCCAGGCTTGTGCAACCAGGCAATGGACGAGCTGGCGCAAGCTGCACTTCCTAGAGAATGGAGACGCCATCCCCAGATGGTTAAGCTAATTTGGGAGCATTTCGGAGCCACTCAGGTAGATCTGTTCGCCTTTCCAGAGACCTCTCATAGCCAGTTGTTTTACTCCCTGACCAAGGGAACTCTCTGCACGGACCCCCTAGCGCACAGCTGGCCGCAGGGTCTCATGCTCCTTGTGACAGCCCCTCCTTGGCCGAAGGACCTCCTGACTCAGAGACGGGGTTGGAGCGAAGGCTGTCTTCCTCCACCCTTAAAGTCTATGTGGCTGCTATTGCTGCAAACCATGACCCCACAGAGGGGAGGTCTGTTGGTAAGCATGACCTAATCATCAGCTTCCTCAGAGGGGTCAGAAGGTTGACTGTACCCTCTTGGGACCTGTCTCTAGAGCTGAGAGCACTTCAGCAGGCCCCATTTGAGCCTTTGCTAACAGTTGAGCTAAAGTTTCGATAAATGAAGGCTCTGCTCCTGATCGCACTGGCCTCCATTAAGTGGATAGGGGACCTGCAGGCATTTTGACGAATCGTGCCTTGAGTTTGGGCCAGCTGAGTCCCAGGTAACACTGAGGCCAAGGCCTGGCTTTGTTTCCAAGGTTCCCACTACTCCGTTTAGAGACCAGGTGGTGAACCTCCAAGTGCTGCCCTCAGAGGAGGCAGACCCAGCCCTAACTTTGCTCTGTCCCGTCCGAGCTCTAAGATGCTACGTTGACTGGACACAAAGCTTCAGGACCTCAGACCAGCTCTTTGTCTGTCACGGAGGTCGGCAGAAGGAGAATGCCGTCTCCAAGCAGAGAATTTACTCCTTACCTGATCCTCGCTCCATGTTCGCTCCATGAAAAAAATGTCTCTAATTAACACTCCACTGTAATCTTTTCATCATTTATTTATTTTTATATCGAACCTCTGTGCATTCAGTGAAAAACAAATACACAATACTCTGAGAAAAACATCAACTTGCTTTAGTAGAACAGTATCTATATGAGCCCAAGCCAAATATATATTGGCTAAGCTCACTTTTGAACAAAATGAAATACAAATGCTGGATGTGGCT
>JAUMHR010000099.1:2599350-2612303 GCA_032361145.1 Enteromius fasciolatus | reverse complement strand
TGCTTAACTGTGCTTTACACAACATGAATCTAATGCAGTTGCATTATGGGCTGGAGCGGTAGTGGAGCGCTCTCGGAACGAGAGAAAATCGCGACGCTCCGACTTTCAAAAAATCCGCTCCAAGCTCCAGGCAAAATCATGCCGTTCCACTCCTCGCTCCGCTCCCACTCCGCTCACATACTCTGGTTCTGAGACCTCCTATGGCTGGACTTCCATACATCTCTGTTCAATTGAACAGGGACCTTCCCAGTAGTGCTTTGATAACAGTAGCTGGCCTCTTGTGGTGCTGCTGGACATTGGAAGGGGCAGCGTCCATGGCGTTTTAATTGGGATCCCAATTTTGTCTGTCATATCCGACATGACTCGGAGTGACCGAATGAAAGGGAACGTCTCGGTTACGTATGTAACCCTCGTTCCCTGAAGAAGGAAACGGAGACGTCATGTCCCATCGCCAATGGTGCTCAGCAAAAACCTGAATATGCGATGCACCAGCTGCTCATTTTTACTCACGGTGTGATTAGCTGCAGCTGGATGCAATCATATAATATGATAATATAAGGAAATTTTGCACTTACATTAAGGAAGGATAAATTCTAATAACTTTCATGCATTTAACTTAAATGGTAAATCGATTGGCACATTCACATTCTATCTGTTCTTCACATAAACCTAAGGAATTAGAATTAGAGTTCAAGTATGTACTACAAAATTATCTTAAGAACTATTGTCAGTATCTTGTTTCAGAAAAAACATTTAAAAGCTTACAGGTGTGGAACAAAAAAAAGAGTTGATAAATAAGGACTATAATATTGAATAAGTGATTAATGAACAGAAAATAAAATGCAATATATATATATTTGGTGTGTGGAGGGTGTAAATAATTTTTTTTAAGTATGCATAATTTCAGGGTTTTTTTCATTTGTTATTTCAAATACTACATATAGAACATATACCCTTTGTTTTCAGTGTACATAGAGATGAACACATACATAAATGCATAAAAGCCTTTTATGAATACATATCCTCATCTTCAACACAGGACAACAGATTAATAGATTTGACCATGTGCACAGTTGCTTAAAATGTGCATGTTGCATTTCCAGGTGTGTCGTACTTAAGCAAAACCAACAGACTCTAGAACACACCTTAAGCAGGACCAGTTCCTGCCAAACACACATACCTTAAAGCTACAGAGAAAGAGGGACTCTTTAGATAGAAAAAAAAGAAGAAGAAAAAAACCATAACTACAGGGCAAGGCTGTGTCTCCAGCTCTCCCGGTGCTGCCTATGTTTACACTAACACTCTCAGACCTTGACAATGGCTGCTGAGGTCTCGCTGGCTACACCCTGCTGAATAAACTGTTGTGTTGAGAGAAAAAGAGAGGAAAGGTGATTATGGGGCGGCACAAAGCCTGACTCAGAGAAAAGACTGAAAATTTTACTGTTCGTTGAGTATGTAAGGTTTTTGTATATTTGCCTAAAAGCGTAAAATGTACGCAAGTACTGAACACACATGCATACATTGTTTGTGAGAAATCTATTGTGTTTTACTCTGTGTGTGAGAGAGAGTTGATTCCAGATGATTCCAGAGGTAAGCTATCAGTACACGAGGGCCAGTTGAGACAGGCAGAGGGCTGGGCCACAGCAGCCAGCGGGCTGGGACATTCACTGTTTATGGTACAGGCTTGAGCTTTCACTGATCATTGCCACGAGTCTCTCTCTCTCTTTCTCTCTCGCTTACACACACACACACACACACATACAAACTATTTCATTCCATCACTCTACATGATTGAGAAAGATTGAGAAGGGGAGGGGAAAAGGGAGGGATAAAAATAAAAGGTGAAAAAGAGAAGGTGAAAAATGAATGCTAAGATCTGTCATGCATGACGCACAAGCTTTTCTGAGACGCATTACACACAGAAGTGCATTCCTAGAAATAAAGTCACACTAAATTGAATGTTTCCTGCTGGCCATACACGCTGGAATAATGCTTATGTACAGTATTTTAAGGAACATTTTTTAACTACAAAGAAGCAAAAGTGTCATTTTTTAAAATGTGGTGGCACAAGCTGTCATTTAGTTTTTACAAATATAGTGGGATAGTGTACACACACACATATGTGTACATAAATATAATATTAAATGATGTATATATGTATGATGATCTGAATCAGGTGTTAAACAAGAACCACTTTTAAGAACCAGAGTTATATAAAGAACCAGTGTTGTAAAATACAGCATTTTTATGTACATTTTGTATGAACAACATCACACGAATAGACATGAGATTCTGTGATACTGCATTTATACAACATTTCAACAGCACAAGTGTGTAAATAATTTAGGAACAACAATGGAGTGTCTTTAAAAACCCTCTTTTGTGCGGAACTACTTCCTTCCTCCACAGATTCAAATCTAAGTTTGACAGTTTAACAGCTGAACCCAAGCCTCCCCCGTTACTAATTCCAAAATTGCTTTAATAAAGGTTTATTGTTTTACTGTATTAAAAGCTGTAGTTTCCCCAATACTAAATACTACTATTATTTATATAAAATATTATTTATTGATTAATAATATTTAATAAACAACAACAACAGCCATCAGTCAAAAGTACAAAGGCAGTGATCTGATATACAGAATTAAATTATATTAAATATAATGTGATGAGATTTTGACCTCAGCCAAAACTATTTGCTCTGAAACAAATAAAAGATTAACGAGAATAAAGACCATCTGCGAGATTTACACAAAATGAATTTTATCTCATGTTTAACCACTATGTTATATAAACATGTTTTTAAATCATATTCCTACAATGCCAAGATCAGTTAATTAAATAATGGTGTGCATGATAAATACATATTTAACACCAAATGCACCAAAAGCTAAATGAAATAGCGCTTCTCGTTTTGGCTAAGGTGTTCTTGGGTGGCTTCGTGAGCACAAAATGGTCGCTGACGTCCTGGAGCTAAGCAAATTTTCAAACAGATGTTATCTTTATTAACAAACCGTATATTTGAAGTCTAAACAAGCACATTTTTCATCTTTGACATGTTTGTTTTGAAGCGTTTCGAAGTCTATATTGCCAAATAAACACTTGTGAAACAGTTGTGATTCATTTTACACCTCTAATCGTTGAATTCTATGGTATCTGCAAAAGTTGACCCGTTGACGTAAATATCTGTAAATGATTCAATAGCATCAGAGTCATTATCTAGGGCCATTTCATCACATTTAATACAAAAATTTAGAGTGTATTTTACTTAGGGTACCTATACACCCTTTTTAAGCGGGTGTTCGGCTTGAAGTGACTTAACAGATTGATCAGTGTGCGACAAAAAAATGACACAGGAGTGATTGAATGCACAAAAGCACACAGAAAGTCTTCTCACTATAGTTCTCATGCTACTTTTAAGTCAAACACCAAGTGGTTTGGATAACACCACTTCAAGACAAACATTTACAAACTAGACAATTTAAGATATTTAGAATTCCCAGCCAGGACAAAAAGACGATTTATTATCACCCTGATTTTAATGTCAGTTTTGTCTGAGTAAACTGCCTTTGTGTAAGACGTTTGCATTCATTAGGCTTGCATGAGATGTTTGCTTAAAAGTGCTCTGTAGTCTGATATCAATTAACAGCTGTTTTTCAAGAGAACTTTAACACTTCTGCAACAGCCGTGATTCCTTTTACACCACAATATGACTGCGGCATCTGCAAATGGTGACTGGCTCATGTTAATATCTGAAAGTAATTCAGTGACATCAGGCCATAATATGAATGGCTTACCAGGTACTCGTTTGGATCTCTGGAGAATTTTTTTAATGCCATTTATGTGTAATACTGTAGGTAACACCAAAATAACCTTCATTAAAAAAAAGTTAACATTCCTTAGACTAAATGACATGTTAGTGCCACTGACTGAATGCGTTACATATTGTTGCCATTAGCTTTACTGACGAGTAGAATCACTAACAAACAAGTAGCAAATTGTTTTTCTAAAACAATTTTAAGGAAAATGAAGGAAAAGGAAATGGAAAAGGTTACAAATTTGACTCTCTAAACATTAGGTCATGACTGCCCCCCAATTTCTACAATCCTTTCAGGTAACACCAAATGACACAAGAAAGAAGACAACATTATTTATATACAGTAGCATGGAAGGTTTAGAGTAGGAATGATAGGTTTTATTTTTTGAACAATTTCCAGACTGAAATGTCACTGCAAGATTGTAGATTGACTCAAAAATAAACACATCAAGAAACACACACACTCCAGTGTATTCTTAGTTAAGCTTTGGTGCAGCGTCTTGAAATTCCTGTAGCGGTCAACTGCACTTTGTATGACTGAGGACTGGTAAATCAACACAGTAGATGAATATCAGAGGTCTGCTACAGCTGTCAGGGCAAGTGGCTTGCAGAGTGCCAGAGCCAACAAACAAATCCTCAGATTGCTCAATATATCCTATGATTTTACAACACTTAGTGTATACATCCATAAGCAACTCCTTTACTTTGACAGGAGAATTGCTTGATCAAAAGACAGTGACAGAGAATTCGAGCACAAATTTCAGAACAAGTGAGAGAGGAAGGTGAGAAAGACATTAAGGTGGGGCCTTATTCCATCCAGTGACTAATTTCCTTCATGAAATCCAGGAAAGCAAATGTCAAGAAATGATACTTTATAATGTTCCTGTGTAATATACAGTATGTGAATTTATTGTAATTAGTGGATTTTATATTAATTGGTCATAAAACGTCACTTTTTGATCATTTCAACTTCTTAAAACTGGAGAAATGAGGCATTTTTTCTTTCTTTTTAATTACATATTTTTCATTCAGTACTGTCCTTTATAAGATATTTACATATCATAAGACAACGTAAGCACAACATACCCTATTATTCTGTTTTCTTAATGCGTTGTGTGTTTCCTTCTTGAGTAAAAGTTAATATTTCAAAATATGGAGCTCAAAAACAAAGCGTTATGTAATGTATCTGTTTTCTAAAGAACAGTGAAAAGTTTAACTTCTCAGAACACATTGAGCAAGGGACTCATGAATAACTTCAAAATCATCACAAAAGTCACTTCACTTACTTTTTTAACAGCAGTTTCAATGTTTAATGCAATGTGTTTTATGAATGCATGTAAGATTATTGTATTTGTGTTGTTAACTCAAGAACACTGTGTTTATCTATACTTGTGAAACTAATGAAGAGGGCATTGTATATAAATGCACAGAACTAACCAATTTCACATACTTTTTCATAGCACTGTAGGCAATATTTTCCCACAATCAGGAATAAATCAGTGTCTGCATATAAAACACACAAGATTTCAGAGATTTAGCATTATGCTTCCTGACAATGACAAATCAGCCCAGAGTCTATCAGGTCCAAACAATGCTGACACATTAATCTATATGAGGGCAGTGGACACAGTCAATACAGTGAATGACCTGACAAGCACTAGCATGTTGACACATGGTAAAGAAATGGTTAACAAATCCCTATGTAAACTTTTGCTAATCCACCCCAGGAAGTCAATCACAATGAATTCTGCAATACAGTTCTTTCATTTGTGCAGTTTAAACCCCACCCAGAGCACTAAATGGAAACAGCTCAGATAGTTTGCAAGGTTTAGGAAATCTGCAAAACCAGTGATTCAGAAGTTAATCTGGCAGCCTGGTTCTTAAAAAAAGTAATACGTGTAAGGTGGTATTGGATACAGTGCCGTTTTGGGAGGATATGTACTGTAATGTGAGTGGATGCTGGTCTAAATGTGTGAAATTGCCCCCTCTGCTGACCGAGCTGCAAACCTGAATGATTCATTATCAATGCATACAATAAAAGAACTTTGCAATTAAGTATTTAATTCTAAAGTTGTATATGTTATATATATTTTTTTTTTATTTTTTATTTTATTTATTTATTTATTTTTTCTCACCATGGAATAAATGAATCAAAAATGGGAGTTAAAAAAATGCTATTCTTTTAAACTGTCTGTTCATCAAAGAATCTTGTTTTAAAAATGATCATATGAAGAATATGTGAAGAAATGTTTCTTGAGCAACAAAACTAATTATTTGTAAAGGATCATGTGATCATGCTGAAGACTTGAGTAATCGCTGATGAAAATTTAATTTATTATAGTAATGAATTACATTTTGAATAGTGCTTTAAAATGATTAAGCGCAATTAATTGCATCCAAAAGAAAAGTTGTTGTTTACATAATAAATGTGTGTATACTGTGTATATTTATGTATATGTATATATAAATACAAACACATGCACATATATTTAAGAAACATTTTTTTACATATTAAATAGATGTATATATAATATAAAATATAATAATATGGATAGATAAATGTATAAACAAATATTTTTAAGATATACGTTGTATGTGTGTGTATTTATTTATACATAATAAATATACACAGTACACACACATATATCATGTAAACAGAAACATTTTGGATGCCATCGCAATTAATCACTGAAAGCACTAATTTTCAAATATGCTATCAGAAAAGAGTTTTTCTGTATTCTCTGTGTCAATGTTAATGCTTATCCAAGTTTTGAAATCATATTCTTCTGTGCTTAATTACAAATTTAATGTTTGTATTTGACAGACAGTAGAACACATTGCCTCCAGGTCTGTCACATTTTGATGTTTCATAAACATCCTTTTTACACTTGACTTGCTGAATATATTTTTATAGAAACATTCTGTAAAAACTTAAAAAAAAGCTCTTGTCAGCACGAGCTACGGAGAACACATGAGTGATGTGCACGGTAGATGGGTAATTACCTTGTCTAGACAGTCTGGGTCGAAAAGCACTTTTTGAAAACATTGCACACTCCTTCATCCAGCCACAGTGAATGAACTCTCTTTGCACCACATTGGGGCTAAAACTCATTCAAAACCACCGTAAACCATTCTCTCTGCAGTTAAGAGAATTTATCAGTGGCCATACAGACATCTGGAGCAAACCCTTACTATTACCCATGATAAAACTTGCCCATGGTGTTTGAATACTCTTCCAATGCTTTTTCTTAAGAGGCATACAGTTAAAGTTTCAGAATCAAAATAAGAATTTGTAGAAAGAGTTACAGGTGTCTCTTGTCCTAAGTAAAGTCAACAGTCCTGTCATTAATCACAGTAATGGCTCATGGCGCAAGTCCACAGATAATCAGCATGCTTTTTGCACTGACTATTGGACAATGCTGTGGCAATCTGTGGAAAGGTTTTAAACATTACAAAATGTTTTGGACAAAATACTAGTTTAGGAATGCACAATATTAAAATTCTGGCTTATGCTGACACGCAACAAATGTATTTTAAAAATACTCATTTCATGTTATTCTTCTTAGAAAACAAAAGTAAAATAAAGAAATTAATTAAATTAAAAAATAAAGAAAAACATATTACACATTAAAATATAATTAATAGTTTTAAATGCTACAATTTAATTAGACACCAAAATTATTTTTCTGGGGTCCTGTTCATCTTATTTTGGATATTTTAATAATATTTGGCTGATGCATTGCATTGATCCAGTGTCAACTTATTAATAACAAAAACATAGACTTATTTGCATAATAAGTTTCCTTTAAATGCACATATGCACAACTATAACACTGGGCCATCGCAATTTATACACGCTGACATGAAGATAATACTTCATATTTAGCACAGAGCCCAAAGATGTTCCACTCACTCAATAATTCATCAGACTGATGCTGAACAGTGGTGTTAAGTAATAACTGAGGCTTGGCCTTTTGAGGCAATTCTACTGTAGTATTCCGCTGTCCTGTATTCTACTGTATTCTAGTCCCACTACTATACTGTACGTGAGGTTATGAACAAAAACATCTGAGGTGTCATCTGGGGTGACTATCCATAAAACAAGATGAAGGGTTCATCAATTAAGTGATTAAAGTTAATGAGACAAAAAATGAAATGGATAAGACAGACTGAAGATCACTAAGAATAATATTTAAGAGTTAAAAGGGGAACATAAGCAGAGAACTGCATGTGCAGTCATTTAAAAGAAAGATGTGCAGACAGCTTGAGCATGAGATTGAGAGAGAAACAAGAAAAAATGATGAGGGAGATGGAAAGAAATTATTAAGCAAAAGAAGGAAGGAGAGGGGAAAAAGAAAGAAAGTGTCTTTAAAGCTTGCCTTTTCCCTCCAGCACTCTAGGGTGGTTTTCAGTTGCGTTTTATTTATAATTGAATGTAATGTGGGGAGATAAAGTCAGCCCAATACGGCCTGCCTCTCCTAAGCACTTCACGCCACATTACGTTTTATTCATCAAATTAGTTTTACTTGGGTTGGTGTCCCCTGAGCCAGCTTTAAAAGGTTTGGATGAAAGGACTACATTAATTTCTACCACTAATCGGTTACACAAGAGCTGTACTGACAGTTCTCTCCTCCCTGTGTTATTAAGTCCTCTTTACATCCCATTTCCATTCACATAATCCCTCCACACAAAAATTAAGAGAAGAAAAGAGGCTCTGGCCTCCTTCCCCTCTGATACCATTTGTTAAATCCTGCTGCATTGTGGGTATTATCACCCTGTAAAAACTGCTAATACGGTTAGGAAAAATGACTCATGGCCTCAGATTTTCCTCATTTGTCTGGTTAAGGCTTTAAGCAGCACATTGAGGATGGAGAAAAGTACAGGGATGAATGAGAGTCCAAAGCCATTGGCTAAAATAACTCTGAATTTAATTGTGAGAATATTATAGGTTACTGATCCAATTTGGAACACCTGGCCGTTAAAGGTTACAGTTTGTTACTGACATGCAATACTGTAATTAAGCTAGCAATGAACTCATTAGGACTGTCTGCATCTAAAGATTGTTCTACACAACAAGTGCTTGCTGAAGCTTGCCACAAAGCAGCAGCAAAAGTAAAGACTGTGTATTGGTAAAATTAGCAAGGACATATGTGACCAGTCATAAGTTGGACAGGTATATTTGTAACAATAGCCAATAATGATGTGACGAACGGGACTGATGAGGGCACATCCAAGTGCATCCTAGAAGGAAATAAAGTGCTTTTATAAGTAGGGTCTAAGCCTTCATTTCATAAAATTACCGGCATATTTGTTTCCTCTTTTACCGTACTTTCTCTCTCTCTCTCTCTTACACACACACACAAACACATTATGTATGTGTATATATTGAAGGTTTTGACAGACCCAAATCATAGTTGCATTTTTTCACTTGTTCAGCATGTTAGTGTGTCTCTAATAACATCTGTCACAAACATGATCGAATGTGTAGTGTCTTATTAACGTCTAGGTTACGAAGGTAACCCTCGTTCCCTGAAGGAGGGAATGGAGACATTACATATGGGAACTTTCATGAGAGACCAATCACCTTTGAGTTTCAAACAAAAGGCCAATGAACACTGGCGTGCACAGATTGCATTCAGGTGCACCTCATCACTACGTGAGTATAAGAGGGCACAAATGCAGCAATCCGGAGAGTTCCATGGTGCCATGCCCATCTCGGGACTCGATCGTGTAACTAGCGCTGAAGCAGTCTCATATGAAGCAAGCCCAGCGGTGTTACTGCGGCTGCCATGTGCCCCAGGAGCCTCTGAAACATTTTGAGAGGAACTGCTGTCTTGTGCCTGAAGAGGTCCAGGCACTTCAGTACTGCCTGCACACGCTTGTTGGTGAGGCGGGCAGTCATGTCGACCGAGTTCAGCTCAATGCTGAGAAAAGAGATCTTCCTCCTGCACCGGAAAGAGATTGCTCTTTTCTCGGTTGACCTGAAGGCCCAGATGGCTGAGATGGCGAAGAACCAGCACCTGTGCATGTCACAACAGATCTCTCGAGTGAGCTATGATGAGCCAGTCGTCGAGATGCCCATCTGCCAAAGAGGGGATAGGGAACCCTCCGCGACCTTTATAAAGACGCGGGGAGAGAGGGACAGGCCAAATGGGAGGACCCTGTACTGATATGCGTGACCCTCAAAAGCAAACCGCAGAAGGGTTTTGTGTCGAGGTACGGTCGACACGTGAAAGTATGTGTCCTTCAGGTCGATGGCTGCGAACACTAGCTGACAGTTCGGTGTCCGCCACGGACGGAGCAGCGACCGCGGTGGAGCGCTGTCCCGGTGTGAGTTCCGCCTCACTAGCCGACTCTCCCTCTTATGCAGTGGAAGACATCTCCTCTCGGGGCACCCTGAAAGAGACACTCAGCCCGGCGTGTGGCCGAGCGGTCTCTTCTGGGAGGACCAAGGGACTATATTGTGTGCAATACTTTTCCTGTTTCGTGCATTTTCTCCACTGCTAAAGAAACTCAAGTGTCTTTAAAATCCTTGTTCATACTCCTAACAATTTAACAACTTTTAAGATGTTTAAGATGCTTTCTGAATTACTTTTTTCTTTACTAGGATCGTTTGTTTAATTTTTAGAGGAAACACACACATTTTTAAGCAACTATTAGCACCATTTTTCATGAATACAGGCCCTGATTTTCAAATAATTGTAACTTGGTCAAATAATGTCCTACTATTTATTCAGCTATCAGATGATGTATAAATCTCCACTTAAAATAACTGACCCTTATGACTGGTTTTGAGGTCCAGTGTGGATGAATTATTTCCTGCTGAATGATTTCCTGATGTAGTGTAATTACATCAAGGAATTATCGGTCTGTAATTAAAACAGATTTTTTTTCTGAGACTAACCAACTAATACAATTTTAGTTGACACAGTTAATGTTTAGTTGACTATTAAGTGGTCAGCCCTGGAATTCATTTTGATGTGCAACCAGTGCAATATGTTCTTTTTTCTTGATAGCTCACTTGGTGCAGCACTGCACATATGATGTAGAATGCTGAGTGAAAGAACTCCCATGAAACATTAATCACAAAAAGGCTAATTGGAATGGTTTCTATTTGTTTGGTGCAGGGTAGGGCTTAGTGTAGGTCGTACAATATTTTCAAACACAATAAATTTCCAATTTGCTGCAAAACAAACAACAACCTGTGTACATATGCTGCTAGACACTTTTTTTTACCTGTCTCAAATAAAACCTATGATAAAAATTTTTTATTGCCACTCCCATTCACTTTAAACGTACAGTGAAATGTACAAAAAGCAGCCTAATATAATTTTGCAGAAATGTCGCCACAGCTCTGTAATGTAATATAGTAATAAAATAAATGTAATATAGTTCAAAGGTTTAGGGGCAAGTACTGCATTTATTTGATAAAAAAAAATACGGCAAGCAGTAGTTGTCACGAATGCCGGCTGTTGCTAATCGTGCTCTCGCTTCCAGAGCAGATAGGCAGGACTCAGAGGCAGGACTTGAATTTTAAGTGTGAACATATATTAAAACAAAGAACAAACAAAGGAAAGTGCGAGGAGCAAAGCAAAGAGCTACAAACTGCAACATTAACATCTGACAAAGATACGAGACATGGGGAGTGAATTTATACAAGGACTAATCAAACACACCTGGGTAACGACAGCTGGCAGATAATCAAACACTAATGACAGGGGTGGGGTTACAAACGATCAGAGCACATGGGGGAACAGAATGAAAACAAAACACAAGAGCACATGGAGCAGATATCAAAACATAAACACAAGCACATGGACAGATAAACAAACACAGAACACGCCTATGGCGTGACAGTAGTATTGCGAAATATTATAAGAATTAAAATTTTCTAATTTAATTTACTCCTGTCATAGTATTTCTCTAGTCTTCAGTGTCACATGATCTATTAGAAATCATTCAAATATGTGGATTTGGTGCTGAAAACTTATTTCTTATTATCAATATGATACTTATTTTTTTTTTAATATTACATTTAAATTAAATTAAAATTCTAATTAAATTTGTGCTACATTTTTAAAGTTCTTTGATTAATACAAAGTTCAAAAGAACAACATTTTATTTGCAAATATAATTTCAATGTGATCTTACTAAATAAAAGTTTGCTGTAAACAAATCTTACTGACCCCAAACCTTTGAACAATAGTCTATCTTCTATTAATATATCTTTCAGGTGCCAGGTGTCCAACCAACAAGCAGTTAAAGTAACACCAGCTTTGTTTACATACTGTTCTCAGAAATGTCTTTACTGAAGCAGTCTATCTCTCATCCTCGACAAGCCCTGCCAGACTGTCATCTACATGCTACATCTCTCCTCAGACTTTCCTCTTATCATGCAATTAAGCATGACATGCAAAAAGAGGAGAGGAATTTGTAGCAGATTTGCAGAAGTGTGTGGAAGATTTTTCTTAGAAAAATCATTTCTGAGAGTTGTTGAATGCACAAGCCGTCATTACACATGGCAACAGGTGGCACAAAAGCAATCAGTGTAGCGTAGACAGTTTTTTTTGTGCTTCTGTTTTTGGTTCTTGTCTTCACACTATGAATATCAGACGTGTGGGGTAAAAGATGAGGAGGTGCAGGCAAATGAAGAGACTTTTTGTTGCACTAGTGAGATGTGGCTTTTTCGACAGTGAATGAAGTGATACTGATGAGAGAATGGGCGCTACTCACGTCAGGAGGGAACGTGGTGGAAAGCAGAAGGTACCACTGCAGATGCGGTCGATATAGTTGAGTGGAATCTTCTGAATCTGCTCACAGTTAAGCATGACAAAGTCATATTTGAAGATTAGGAGGGTGTTCTCTGTGATGAGCACCAATCGCTCTTTCTCATTGTTCCAATGATCAACCCTACACAGTAAGAGGAAAAAGGACAGAGTATTAAAAATATTGGTAATAGTTGTAAAGATGCACAATAAAAACAATTCTGGCCAATGTTTGAACAATGGCTTTGTTCTATGGGGTTATTTTTGTGTCTTTATTATTCAAACAAAAATACTGTTTTTGAGAGTAAAACTAATTATTTTGTAATTAAAAAATAAAAGTTTGCAAAAAAAGTCTTCTTAATTCTCAAAAATAA
>JAUMHR010000099.1:2586906-2599119 GCA_032361145.1 Enteromius fasciolatus | reverse complement strand
ATTACAAAATAATTAGTTTTACTCTCAAACACAGTATTTTTGTTTGAATAATAAAGACACAAAAATAACTCCATATTGTTCCAGTGCAGCTCAATCAATCAATAAATCAATGAATGAATGCATCCCTAATGCTAATCGATCACAGTTTTGTAAAGAAATTCTTTAGCACTGCTGTACGCAATTTTTTTGTTCTTATATTGTAATACTGTGTATTTAGATGTTCTGAAACATCACCTGGTAGTTGAAGTGGATCAATCATTCAAGCATTATATTCTAGTCATATGCAGTTGTCAATTATGTAGTGAACATTTTGCTACTGCTTTTGACTACTTTGACAACACTCATATGGTGTGCCACTGCTCTAAAATCGTAAGGATACAATGGTATGTTTGTGGCCTGGTAGGAGTTCTAGAGTGGCTAATATCGTTAACAGCATCTTTAATCAAAACGAGTGTAATTCTCTGGAACATGTTAGCAAGGGTTCCCTACTGGGCCCAACTGAAGACCTCTGCTGTGCTGCATATAGTACATCAATGTAACTACACCAGAACTGGCCTACATTTCCACAAATCTGTCGCTCACAATTCTTCCACAGCTCTGATCAAGCACATCACGATTCTACAACAAGTTGTTGGACATTATTATTGTTTCTATTCCAGTTATTCTAAATGGCAACTTAAAGTAGATTTTTTCAAACTTTCTCTTGTCAAGTAATGTAGAAAATATTTACTTAGTACTAAATTGTGTATCAGTGTATTTTCCCACCCATTATTAGAGTACGTACTTTTTAATTAATTTGTATTTAATGATGAACAATGAAGTGTAAATAATAATAATGTGTTTAAAAATCCATTGGTATTAAAAGCAAGATTTCTTTAACTTATGGGCCAAGTTTATTTTTACACAAAAATATATACCAACTATCTTCTCTCTCTAACTTTCCATAGGCGTCGTAGCATGAGTAATATCCCATTTCGAAAACTCCTGGCTTGCAGACTCTTTTGAAAATAATTCAAGCACAGTGCATTTTATAGATTACAAAGGCTATTCTTCTAAAAATCAACCTATCAATCAATAACTAGCTGCAGTGGCTACAAATTCTCTGCTGAGTTCTTTTGAGTTCTTTTGCAAAAAACGTTTATAAGCATGTGGGTCTGAATTATGTAGGCCTACATAATCTTAAAGCTTCAAAATTTCAACAATTGCCTTGGCTCAAATATTGCATGGCTGCATATTTAGATCCCCAAGATATGTCAGAACAAAGATGTGTGTTTAAAAAATGTAAATGAATAACGGATGGAAAAGCCACTTTTTAAGAGTGCTTTCACCCCAACTGGCCAGTGAGAAGTTAATTTATGGAGAGATCTGTGGATTTCTCTTCCTCACATCAGATTTGGACAGTGACAGAAATAGCATCTTAGTACATTACAGGGCATTTATGCATTCTGGTGTTTACTTTGGGTACTTTTCGCTTGTTGAGAAACTTATGACAAGACAAGTGGAAGATTTTACCTTGACTGGATATGTGGGCGTGAGAACATGCAGTAGGATTGAAAGACCACAAAAACCACGTAGACACACACACACACACACACACACACACACACACACACTAAAAGGCCCTGTGCCTCTCAGTTTAGTCCTATGGTCTTTGGACGTTATACTGTAAATCTGAGTTGCCCTTGGTGCCACAAGACCTCTTAGATTTTTCTTTTCTGATAGATGATACTTAATTTTTAAAGAGTTGGATGACTGTTTACATACAACCTCAATTATAACTTTGTGTCCTTTAATTATATAAATTAAACATGCACAGAAAATGTATTGCTTCTTATATTATGAATATGTAACACTGAATATGTACATGTGAATGTTTTGATAATAACATATTTCAGGAGAAGCGCGGCACGAATTAATCACAGCCGGCTCCGCATTACCTAATCAATCACCTCGTTAGCAATCGCCAATCACCATCTCCCTTCTCACTATAAATAAACCAGTCTTCCTTTCATTCGCATCTTGCTTTCATGCCCTCTCCACCTCCCCTTCTCCTCCTAAGTCCACACCTTCTTCCGGGGGGCATGCAGAGATTGAGCCGGACTCGAACCACTAAAACCCCGCTTAGGATTCAAGCCACTAGGGTTCGGAGTCTGCCGATTCTCCCGGCTCGCTCCCAGGACAGCACGCCAAATTTGCTTTATTCATTCACGCCATATTTGCTTTATTCTTTGCTAATGAGTAAGTGCGAACTTGTGAAATGTTTTAATTCAAACTTTTACACAGTATTGTGATTTTTGTAAATGCATATTCTACACTGATTTTAAACTATACTGCGAGGACATGCACAGGGCGAGCTATATAAATGTTTGATAATGAACAAATGTGGCATATGAGACTATTTAAAGCTACTTTAATGCAAGTAACATATATATTACACCTTTCATGTGTCTTTGTTTTGACAGCAAAAAGCTATTTCCTACATCGTACATGAGAAATTTATAGAAATTTTATAACTTCATCTTTTGTTTCAAGGTTAATCTCAAACCACAGAACTGCTCAGAAACTGAGAACCAGTCAAGAGCATAGGAAATAATATATATTATTAATTAACATATAGCAAGGCCTTTAAACTGTTTCCTGAAAGCTTGTACAGAGACAGATATGAGTTGACATCTGCCAGCACATTTAGCAAAATGTCTTCTAACAGCTTCATTCTGCTGCCCGCTTATTTCGCTTTAAATATTTCCTGCACATTTTAATTATTTACCGAACATGGAGTGAGATAATGGATTGCATCCTGGAATGAAAGACCTGAATGTGATTTGCTTACTCCATGTGAACGCTGCACATTTGCAGAACAATCTGTACATACTTACTTAGACTGTAATGTGTTACAGTCCAAGTAAGTCCAACTAAAAAAAGAGAGAGAGCGAGAGAGAAAACTTACTCAGCCATTAACCAGACACTTTGGACAGCACCATCTTCTGTGGAATTCACCAGAGCTTTAACATCCTCAATACCATGGTCCAGTGTTCCAGGCTAAAATGACAAAACACAACAATTTATCTTCATCAAGACATATTAAAATCAGTGGCATCTGTATAGTAGGGTCTAAACTTGTTCTGTGTTCCCAAAAGTTACGCTGTGTAGCCTTTTGCCATTTACTGGTTAAATGATAAGACAGCAAGTTACTTGAAGAGAAATATTGTTTTCGTAATTATAAGAGATTGCCCAGCTTTAGCAACACTGATATTAGTCATCATAATAAACACTATTGATTTCAGATAATAGTGGAAACTAAACTTGACAAGACTATTTATAGGCAAAATGTAGCAACTGGTTTAGAGATCAGTACTATTATCAACATAAATATTGTTTTGTGAACCTAGTCAGTGCAAACTATGTTGATTCATGTTTTGTTATGGGTACTGTTACTTTCCATTTTTACTTTTTGAAACTCATAATGTTTCTGTGCATGCGAACACGGTCCATGAGAAAGAAATGGTCTATCAGAAAAAAGATTTGAAAATGATTAAAACCAAAATGGTAAGCACATATGTTTTCCAATTTAATTAATTCTAAATGTCTACAATAAAGTTCCGACAAATGACAGATTCTAGTTTCAAGTGATCTTCTTTGTTCAGTTTTACTTAAATGATTTTAACAATTCTGCAATTCTTAACAATTAAATGGCTAATTTGGCTATAGAGCTGTTAATGATTGCAACAAAAGTAAAAATACACTATAGAGCTTGTATAAAAAATGCAATTGTAATCCAAATAAGAAAAATGGTTACAAGCCAAAGTGCGATTGTTTTAGAGCATAAGTAATGCCTTTTCACTACTTTAACAAGCAAAATTTGGTATTTCAGTTGGCCAACAGACACAATTTGTTATTCAAATGACTTCTGGTAGACACGAAATAGAAAACACGAAAACAGCCTTTGGTGACCTCTTTAGGTTAAAAATATATGTTTGACTAAATATTAGAAGGGAGCATTGGACAAGAGTATTCGGACTGTTTGCTTAACAGGTGATTGAGGATATTCATATATACACAATGTGTTATCATAAGCACTATATTGTACCGCAGAGCAACCATAAATTGTCAACATACAAAAGAAATGTAGATTGTGTCAGAAATTATTACTAACACAATGGAACACCAATTTGTGGTTAACCAAGAAATCCAAGGCTTTAGTGAGACTTCAAATAGTAAAGACATTACCCTGAGGACAAAAAATCTCTTCAGTTTAAACTGTTCCGCAGATGATGCCCATTTAGCTTTGGCTGCTGAAGTATGTGTAGAGGGGGTGCTTTCTGCCTTGGCTTCTGTAGCAGGAGTGTTGGCTTTATCTGTTTCTGTTTCACTTGGAGATTCTTGAGGTTTGGTGTCTGGTTCCGGAGTCTTTTCGGTTTGCTGCTCCAAATCCACAGACTTGAATGTCTCTTCATCTTTCTCTGACATAGTGACCTAAATAGATTAGATCGTTTGGAAAGCTCTCAGTAAAATTATGCTGAAAACACCCATAAAGTATCAACAGCAATTAAAAAAAGGCGTAGTTCAGTATCTGAATATCCGAATGAATCTTATGAGCCGGTTCTGTTTAATGAATCAAAACACTTATAGATCAGTTGGCGAGGTTTCACTCAGAACCTAAATATCCCAAGTGTGATGCTGACATGCGGGGGAAGGTCATTCAAATGTTCAGGTACGCAAATCTTTGGCCAAAACAGTGGATATTACATTTATTTCGGATTTCTTATGTTCTGTTGCAGTGATCTGGCAACAGGCTGTTGATGACAATAAATGCCGTAAAAAGTTTTTTTTCTGACCTCATTAACAGTACACTACTAAATGAAACGTTATTATGTTATATTATGTTAGTTATTCTAACTAGCCTAGGCTATAATTCCCCTCCCTAGCTTGCAACAATAAAATATCCTTATATACTTTAAACTCCTTTAGTTTGCTCTAGTAGTTAAACATAGTATAAAGCGCGGGCAGTAAATGTATATCTTACCGCTGGCTGCAAGAATTAAATCTTCTATGTTCTATGTTTTAGCTACGGTTTGCCTCCGCGTCAGGTGCAACGTACAGGACTTATTTCCTGCTTCCGTAATATTCTGTGATGAAGACATGGGCGTTGAAAAGAAAACGAAACGTACCACAGCAACTCCCTCGCTAGGGTATGTAGGCTATAGGAAATGCGTGTTGTTCCAACAACAAAGTAGGCTAACAATATTTTCAAGTAGAACACTTAGTTCATAAATCTCTTAATCTCAATATCTAATTCTGGCCACCTTGAATAACCAATCAGACTGTGGATTTTTTTTACTTTTCCATCTTTGACATCAATTCAAATAGCCACCCGCATTTCTCCCGCTACACAATGAGGCGTAAGCAACTGCATTTTTCTCGACAGCATTTAGGATTTCACACGTGCGCTTAATCTTCTGGCAAAGAGGGGCATGGGAACAATTTGTCCCGCGTGCTTTTCACACAAACTGGCCTCAGATGAATTGTGCAGTTTACTCCTGTTTTACGCTTACGTTCCACCTTAGACGCGTCCTCCCAAAAATACCAATTGCAAGCAGCCGATCGAAGCCCTTAGATAATCAGACAAACAATTTGAGTGGGATGTTTGGCGTTTGCTTTCTCAAGCATTAGAGCCTTCTACAATGCATCAAAACGCTTCACCATTCAGGTGTCATTTTCCATTCCTGCTAATCGCTTTTGACGCGACACGCTTCGTGGCCACACGCCGCACTTCTAATCAACCTGCTCGATACATTTTCTGTTTGTTTTTTTAAAGAGAAATCTGCGCAGTAACAATTCCCCTTCAAAGGCATATTAACTGCGTGCATGCGATGCGAGAGAGCCACTTTGTAATATTGGTTTCCCACCCCCGCATGATACAATAAAACTTCATTTTCAGATAATCTGAGTAAATACACTCAGCCGCCGCAGACCAGCTTTTGCGTTCAGCTCATGTCCACGAACTCGTATTTGCTTTCAAACTAAATATTGTGTCAGTACAACTAATATAGCCAAGTAGAACTGACACTGGCTTTCTAGGAAGAAAACTTAACTGTAACCTATTGTATCCTAAACCTAAACCTAACTGTATCCTATTATGTATTCACTAACATTCGGTGACCTATAAAGCAGAGAAAATTCCAGAGGAGCTGGGAATAAAACAACTTTATTAGCCATTATAAATGATACTTTTTTTAGTGGTGGTTTTAGTGGTTTAAACAGCGCAAAAGGGAACTTGAGGAAAGTGATATCTCATTCTGGACTGTCAAACATTGTAAATTCAGCTTAATTGAAATGAACAGGCTCAGTGCAGCTGAATAATAACCTCTGACAAAAACACTGGGCCATGTATTGCCATCTGCTCAACACAGTTGTTAATTTTCCTACAATTTACACACCATAGCTGCATCATTATTTACATAAAAGCTGTATGTAATCCATTGCGCTGTGCGCTTTCGTTCTTCGAATTGTTTTCTTTCAATTAGCACAGGTTTTGTATTTCTTTTAAATGAATGAATCAATGAATAAAGCCTGTGCTAACTGAAACAATATGATAAAATGATTTTATCAATGGTTTGGTATAGTGACATATAGTTACAAGACATTTCTAAGGTAACACTTTAGGATAGGTAACACTTATTAACTATTAACTACGACTTTTTCTCTCAATAAATTCTTAATTTGCTGCTTATTAATAGCTAGTAAGGTAGTTGTTAAGTTTAGGTATTGGGTATGGATGTAGAATAAGGCACTAAAATATGCTTAGCACTAATAATTGGCTAATATTCTAGAAATATGCATTCTAGTAAGCAACTAAAAGGTGTAATTGTAAAATAAAGAGTTAGCGAAGTACAAAAACCAACCAGTTTTGGTGGGAAGTTGTTATACTCTTTGTGAGCAAAGTCACTAGGTTTTAGTCCAATGCGATAACATTAACAAGCAATTTTAGGAACAATAAAAATCCTCTTCAGGTCAAAATAACCGGAGCATGAGAAATGAGGTCATGGGTTTTCAGAGCAGGAAACAAACCCTTCCTCATGTGGCTCTTTAACTGTCAACAAGACATTTACATGATCACATGACCACTGTATACAGTATGTGCATTCACATACAGTATGTGCCCATGTGTATTTTATATTGTGTTCACCATGCACAACTGCTGTTTTGATAATAACAAATCTCTGCAAATGCAATGTGTTCAAATGCTTGCTCAAATGCCTCGTTGCACAGCGCAAGCATGTGGCGATATTCTTTCTTCCCTCTACGGGCGGAGGCACTGTAATTCAATTATACGACTGCATTTATCTTTGTTGGGCCAAATGCCAGTGAAGCTTAAATGAAGTTCAGGACAGTGTGCCTGATCAGCAGATGCTGTACAACCTTAAATGCCCCAGGGCGTCCACAGCTGTGTTTACTGAGCAAGAATGAGCTGAACTCACTGTGTATTCACGGCCATGCATGAGTGTGGTGGTAATATGCGTTGTTTGCATTTGTGTGACTGTTTCTTGTTTGATATGATGATTATAAGCTTGCGTGAGTGTGTACCGGGTTTCTGAGGCAGCGTGACCCTTGGCACTGGTTATGTTGTGCAGGAGTGTAAAGACCTAGTTATGAGGCCTCATTAACTTTGCAGTTGATCACTCAGCTGGATGGCATCCAGCAATAACACCACACAAAAAGCAGTAATCAGTCCATCTTTACCCGTACACGTCACATTTGTTTTTCTCTTTGGTGCAGCTCTACCTGTAAACCCTGCTCTGCCTGTTCTTATGATTTAGGAGGTGCTGTTTTATTTCAGATGTGCTTATAGTACTGTAGGTTAACTTTTCAGTTCAGAGAACATATCAAAATGATTCAGCATTAACTGCCTCCACAGGATAGGGTGCTATTAGTAAGTACATAGTACAGTTGTATTTATATAGCACAAAAAATGTAAAACGCATGCAATTTTATTACACACAATTGGAATCATATTATACTGTTTATATTTATTGCATTTTAAATCAAATCAAGGACCATAAAGGAAATACAATTTTTACATTATTGTTCTATCCTTTATGAATTGAGTTTCACTACTTTTCTTTGTAATAAATCTAATTAAATGTTTTTTTTTCCCTTTAAAGCATATATTCTATTAATAAAGCATTAATACAAAGTACTTTTCTTAATACTCAACAGGCATTTACATTGTTATAATTAATTATGGTATATTATTGTTGAATATTATAGTAATTATAGTATATGCAGTATGTCAGCATTAAAAATGTGCATTTATACAACATAAATTGTAAAACCCCAAAACTTCTATATTACATTATATTGTTCATGTTAGGTTGGCCTGTAAGACTATCCCCCAGTTTCACAGACAAGGCTTAAGCTAGTCCCAGACTAAATTGCATGTTTGAGCTGTCTCAGATTAAAATATCTTGCTCTGACATATCTTAAATCATGTCAGTGTCATTGTTCTGTGTTAAGACACACCTGTAATATTTTATTCTAAGGCATTTTTGTAAAAGTTGCTTAAATATCTTAATTAAACTAATGCTTAGTCCTGGCTTAAGCTAAGCCCTGTTTGTGAAACTGGGCCTATGTGTTTAAAATCGAAGACACTGGAATAGAGTATAGAGGAATAAAACTGCATATAGATTAAACTTCTGAAAAACTCAATGCTTGTTGTGCTAGTGGCCCTCTTACCCGTATCATCACTTCTCCCAGCGCTCTGACCGTGCAGTAACCTGCCTCTTCAGCACCTTGGCCTTGCCCTGATATGTCTGGAGGGTATGGCTTCATGCTCATCCATCTGTATTTCACTTGGCTGTATCACATCAACACTAGAGCGGAAGACAAGGGTTAGACAAGCTACTGTGCACAGCAGTATCCCTGTACATAGAAGGCCAGAACATTTGACCAGAGAGTCCAGAGAGACCTCTTCCAAATGACTGCTGACAGCAGCTCCTCAGAGTCAGCCAGTGTGTCCAGGAAGGTAAACAATGCTGCACAAGCTGATGTGATGGCACTTAGTCTGCTGCACTCTGACAGACTGTGACAAATGACTGCAAATGAACAACAAATCTTTACAATATGAATTACTAGTGGTGACACTTTAAAATAATAACCAAAAATCAGCATTCATTCTTTTTTTTTTTTATTTAAACTAATTTTCATTTTTCATTTTTGCCTTTGGCACACTCAGTCGGGGACTAAAAGAAAATAAATATTTAGTGATTTCAGCAATTTAACTTGTCAGATGAGAATAAAATTTGAACAGAGCTGGATAATGACAATATTGCCTTGTGTAGAGGTGCTATAGCTGAACTGGGCTTGTTTCATAACCATTAACTCTGCGACAAGGACACAAATATTGAAATAAACTGACAGGCGAAACTGATTTTGGTTTATTATTACTTTTACAACATCAACAGTTATTTTCCTGTTTATTAATGTGAAAACCTTGTAAAACAATTAATATAACATAAAGTGCTTTATAAATAAACGTGACCTGACCTGGTAAGTTGCAAATTACGTCATATGTCGGGACTTCCAGAAAAGTTGTAACTTTAAAACATAAAATATTTTTGTTACAAAAACATATCGATCTGCTTTAGAGGACATGTGATAACCCTCCGAAGGTGTATAGGTTAATGTTACGTCGCAGTACAGTGGCCAGCTCTCTGCAGGTCATTTACTAGGTCCCACTATGTGGTTCTGGGATTTTTGTTCACAGTTCTTCTGATCATTTTGACCCCATGGGGTGAGACTTTGCGTGGAGCCCCAGATCAAAGGGAGATTATCAGAGGTCTTGAAACTGACTAAATACTTTTTTGCCCCACTGTACACCTAGAATGGCTTAGGTGTGAGTAATTTTCATTTTTGGATCTTCATTATCTTCATTTTTTGAGTTACAAATAGGCTGAGAGGGATTTATCTTCAATGTTAGTTATAGTTAGTCACATCCAAAGTAAAGGTTTGTGTGTATGTGTACTGTGTATTTATTATATATTTAGAAGTACAATTGCATGCATGCATATATTTAAGAAAATGATGTATATATAAAATATAGGCTATTTATATATAATATAAAATATAAGAATATGAATTTATAAATGTAAACGTAAATATATATATATATATATATATATATACTGTACTGTTGTTTATATGTAATAAATATGCACAGTACATACATACACGTTTAATGTAAACTGAAACTAATTTTAGATTTGTTTAATCGTGATTAATCATTTGACAGCAAATATAAATAAAATGATCTAAAGTGGAATCATTTATTTAAGATAAATAGCAACGGGTAAATAGGAATTAATTTGAATATTACATATCAGAACTAAAAAAACCTTCTGAGGCATCAAGCAGTTAAAAGAACCGTCTGTTACTATTTATGCCGCTAAAGAATAGAAAGCCTTGACATACTTTTTCTCTCTCATCATTCCCATAGATAGAGTCTGAAAACATCAATGGCGATAGCACTCAGGCTTTGTGCTTTTTATTATTGTTTTTTATTATTTTCTAAATGCTGACCTCCAGTTAAAACCCCTGTAAGTCAGCAGTCTTCAAAATCAAATACTTGCAGTGTCAGAAAACTGCAGCTGGTCTCAATTCTAACACACATTAGAACAATTAAATAGGAAGCAGATTTGAGGGCAGTTCTTGCATTTGGCACAGGGTGGCAGTGTTCTCACAAGTTTGATATAAACGCACACCAGAGACACTGTGGAGAGAGCTGAAGCTGCCTCTGAGACATACAGTGCTGCTGCTACTAATATACTGTTGACTCTCATTGACCTGAATGGATCAGGCCTCCACTGAGCTGATCTTTTCTGATTACTATTAGAAGTTTGGAATGGACTCTGCTGCGGGGGACATGGGTCAAACAAATCTATCCACGAAGCACATATCTTTACATTCCTAATGAAAATCCCTCATGATGATTAATCCCTGCCCTTAAAAATATCCGATGATGAAAATAAGCTTTGATGAGGCAGAAAAATTTCATCCTCCAATTGCTAATCTGATTTAAAATCATAAAGGCCTGCTTTGACCTTTGAGGCTGTGCACCTTGTGCTGAACATCGGGGCAGCTTCTGTCCCAAGAAAATAAAGCTGCATTGCACGACGCATCCGATTTGTTTGAACCACATCATCATTGTAACCCCGGCCTATTTTGAGGTCAGTGCTGGGTGACGGAGTGACATTTTGACCCTTTTCAAGAAGTCCAAAAACTTTGATCGGATCTGCTCTAATCCGTCTTAAGGTTTTGCATTTCTGCCTCATTTCACTCCGGCTGGCCCACATAGTATCTCTCCACTTGACCTTTTTTGGCCGGCAGTAAACAAACAACTTACAGTACTATTCAGGTGCTTTAAACCACAGAGTTTCGAGGTGCAGAGTAATTAACACTCGGGATTTTCAGGGAAGGTTCTTTCATAAACGACTTTTCTTTCATTCACGGGTGATCAGCTGTGAGATGATTATTTACCCCGCGGTTATCTGAGTGTGCTGACCCTCTTTCTGGGTCCAGATGGTCCCATACACCTCTGCACTTGTCTTGCTGGTAAACTCGGTCAATGTGTGTGCACAACCGGCGGCGATAGCAAACTACAAACATGCACCTGCTGTTCACGGTGTGTGTGAACGACATGCAAATAACCAGGTTTCTCTGTGCACGCTTCATCTGATGTGATCTGTGCGTAAATAATAGTAAAAAGAACAACGTTCTCCTTTATTAAAGTCAAACATTCATTTCCTCAAAACATGAGGAAGTTGGCAGAGACACAATACGTTTGGATGAGCTCCAAATGGGAAATGTAAATGCTCAGTAGTCCAAGAATTTCTCCAAATGGTTCAAATAAGGTTAACTCAGTGGAATTTCTGGAGTTAATGGCGGGAACTTTTTTTTCCCTATGCAATGCCTATAGGATTACAGTACATTTTCAGCCTGGTCGCCCATTTGCATTCTGCTCCACTGGGCCTGGGCTTCTTATGATGTGTTTGGAGAGCTGGAGTATGTATCGGAGGGGTTGCAGTGTGCTGGATGACTGGCTTCACTGTATAACATAGTGATTCTCTCACCTAGGACCCTATTTTTTCACGAATTCGCACTTCTTCATTAAATTAAATAAGCAAATTTGGCGTGCTGTCCGGGGAGCGAGCCGGGAGC
>JAUMHR010000099.1:2472030-2486659 GCA_032361145.1 Enteromius fasciolatus | reverse complement strand
TGACTAATTCTTGTGTTTATTTTGATGTTTGTTTTGGATGATGTCCCAGTGGAAGACCCAACCATGGCCCATTATAAGATTTCTAGCAGAGTCAGTCAGTTATAGATTTGTTATCTGTTGGTATTTGATAGAATCCATGATGCCATGTCTCTAAACAAGATGTCCAGGACCTCCAGCAGAAATATAGACCCACAACAAAAACACAGCAGTATACTTCACTGTACACATGGAGTACTTTTTATCCCTGTGTTCACCAAACCCATCTTGAGTGAATGCTGCTAAAAAGCTAATTTTTTAGTTTCATCTGATCATAGAAGCCAGTCCCATTTGTAGTTCCAGTCCTATCTGACAACTGAACATACTGGAGATTGTTTTTGGATGAATTCTCCATCTGTGGTCCTTGAAGAGTCCTTATAGCCGCTCAAACTCTACTTCTCACTGTGTATTAGGAGGTTAGAGACACACGTCCTCTTCCAGGCAGCTTCGTGACATTTTACGTCGATTGGAAATTCTTAATTATTTCCCTGATGGTGGAAATGGTCATTTTCACTGCTCTAGCTCTTTTCTTAAAGCCACGTCACTAATTGGTGAAGCTCAATTATCTTTTGCAGCATAAAAAAAAATATATTATTTGTTTTTCTCATTGTGATGATGATGATTATCATTGCTGGATAATTCAGAGATATTTTACTCATAAAAAATTCTAGGGGTGCCAATAATTGTGGTCAACAAGTATTGGAGAAAAAACATTTATTTTATCACAAGAATTTCTCCCTATTTTCAATTGTTTCGCTTCAATAAAAGATTAGAATTGTATGTTCTTTTCAAAAAGATCAAAAGCATAAACAATGCAGATTTATTTTCACAGCAACCTTTGCTTAGATTTACCAAGGGTGCCAATATTAGTGGAGGGCACTGTTTGCTGAAACATAATTATTTGACAAAATACTTTAAATTGTACAATGTCAAATGTAAAATGAAGGGAATCATCAAAATATCCATTTACATTTTCACTGTAAACGATGATTTAAGTTGCTGTTAGGTCTTTTACAATTTTTGCCAGTGTATAGTGGAAAAAAGGGTAGGCTATGTGATGTATTGATATGTTTTTTTACACTAAGACTCAGAGACTTTAGCCCAGTATTTAACTTATGAAGATTAATAAGGCAAGGTGTACTTGTGACAATCCCAAGGAGATCCAGTAACGTAAGCTTATCAATATTCATGAGCCAAGTCTTTCACCAAGAGCAGTGTGAAAGACTTGGCTCATGTCAATCTCCAACCCGATAGATGGCGCTTTAATCTCCGTCTCGTTCCACTCGCTTCATCTGAGTCCGCGGAGGAATAAAATCCCAGTGTTGAGTGACGCAGGAGAGCAGTGGACGCTCGGAGCTGCACTGATGTGCAACAACTATAAGACCAAGAGTCAAGCGTCCCCGGTTTTAACAGAATACCGCCTTTTGCAAACAGATGAGCGTCTGAAATGCCTTTGCTTGCATTAATGTGTTCAGTTACTACATCCGTAACTTTACTGTGTTCTCTGCGCATAATCGAGATCCTCTGTCCGGTGTCGATATTACTGCTCCAGTAACGGATTGATCCGAGCTTCTCATTCACATTTTACGGCATGACATGTAGATAATCATCCGATACTTTGATGGGGCTCCTGAGGATCATGATGCCACCCAAGTTCCAGCTGCTGGCTGTTATGGCGTTTGGAGTGGCGATGCTGTTTATTGAGAACCAGATTCAGAAGCTGGAAGAGTCTCGGGCAAAGCTGGGTAAGACTACGGTTCTGTCTTAAACATTAGTGAGCTGCCTGCTTACCCTAGAAATCTTTTTTGGACCTCATGCACGTTCGATTCTTAATAGAATCGATAGGAACGCGCCTTTGGATAGAAATGATGTTTAGGTGGGCAGCTCATAGGATTTGAAACAGTCTGCTGCTGCTGTCCTCTTTACAACATCATACAAGACTATAGGCATGAGAGCGCTTTAAGACAACTGAATTTGCATTCCACTTATAAGTAATAAGTAATTAATCCACAAATGAAAGTTCTGTAGTCTCCTCCATGCCATTACAGATTTGATTGATTCGTTACATAACAAAACACCACAAAGGAGAGATTTTGAAGAATGCTGTTGTGCATGGGGTAGTAAATGTCAAACCTCAAATGGATGCAGAATCACAAATGAAATGAAATAAAAATAGTTCTTCATGTCATCTGAAGCCGTCTGTTTTATGTGGAACAGAATGATATTTTATTTATAATCTTCACCTCTACAATAGAGTCAAACCATAATAGATTGCAACAGTAGCCACACACTACTTCAGCATCTTTGGTTCTGAAGGTATTTAAAATATATATATATATATATATTATTAAAAAACTAATTCTAATAATACCATTATTTATGTATGTATGTGTATATATATATATATATATATATATATATAAGCAGTTATGAACCATGCTGAATAGCTGCAAGGTGAGTCACAATATTACTAACATTGATTTTAAGCAAAAAAATTAAGTATTTGAAAGTATAAAGCTATTGTTTTAGAGATATTGATGATGTATATAATATATTTTGTTTATTTTAACATAAATTTAGTGAATTGGGATATCCAGCTGATAAGGAACATCTGTGAATAACTAGATTTTCAGTGAATCACAATTTAAATTTTGTTTTGTCTCCAGGAGACTTGGAATATGAGTCTTGACTTTTATACTTTTTAGTGCATTCTGTTGAGGTTTGAGAAGTTTTCGTTGTTATTGATCAAAAAAGGCATTCTTCAAAATGACGTCTAATAATTTTTTTTGGGGGTAAACTGTCCCTATATTTATAGCAACAACAACAACAAAAACTAGCAGTTAAAAAGTTATTTTATTGGCGAAGATACACTTTTGAATGAAGTGACGCAGTAACTCAGCACTCAGCGGGGAATTTAGTACATTCTTAAACTGATCCGATTTTACTCACCAGTCTGCTTTTGTTTATAATCGGCTTACACGTTTATACTCACCATAATGCTCAGTGTGTAAGGCAGGTAAGAGATTATTAGACAAACAACGACTTTAGCTGAAGTGATATCTATTAATGCTTTATAATGAGTTTATAAATGTTATAGCATTCTAAAGTTTGCCTCTAATTGGTCCTGGTTTCAAAGTTAGTTTGTGAACTGCTCAATAGAGACTCTAAATGATTTGCATCATGAACATGCAGTCGGAGATCCATCAAGAACTTTGCAAATCAAATGTGTGTTTGGTTCACACCTAAAATGACCCACATTTGCCATTCTTTTAGTGTGACTATTAGAAAATACAGTAGAAGGCAAATGAAAGCATGCATTGTAGCTTAAAAATAGTTGGACCAACTAGATGCAAACCTTAGGAAACTGTAAGATTCTTTTATTGGTCCTAAATGTGTGGATTGTGCCACTCTTTCTATTTTACTGTTTCGCTATTTCTTGCGTGGATTGTTTTAATATGCTAAACTTTTTGTTTGTGTCCTAAATGGTGCAAAAATGATTTATCTACTTTAAGCCACACACCTGCAGCTAATGTACCTTGTGAACTGGATGAAACCAGTGTGTTTTTACATGCATCCCCCAGTGACCCATGACTGTTTTTTGCAGCCTGGTTGCATTCACACATTCGGACAACAGAACAGCTGAAAGGGGTCCATTTATTTAGTCTGACACTAAAAAGATGGGTTGAAAGTTGAGTTACAGGTCTGTGGAAGTTAAAGATTTAGAGTGGGAAAGCTTAATTTAGATTTTTCTTAAAGGAGTCATGACCCGCTGACCCCGCCCCTCTTTTCCGAGGCACTCTAGGAGGGTCTTTTTTTTTTTAGCCGTATTCATAGTGAAACCTGCTAATTAGGGCACTATTAGGAAAGGCGATTTGCAAAGATTCATTAAAAGACATTATACTCACTGCTTCTGTAGGTGAGGCTGGATGATGAATGATTTGTGCGAACATAAACACATTTCGGTTGATCATGGGTGCATTTCCTTCAGATCCAAACATAATGTTAATCTTCCGCGTCTTCAGTCACTCAGATGTCGGGGGTAAATGACTACTGCTATGTTCATTAAGACATTCCACAACAAAACACCTCAATCGATTAGGAGTCTTGCTTGTCACTGTGTCTCGGACTGATGACGGCTCACTCAGGGCGGGTCTGAGGTAAGACACCAGTTCAGTCTGTGTGACACGCTGCTGTCAATCAACTATTGTGGGAGTGGCCTTTGTCGGTGTGACTCCACATGCATTTGAGAATGGCTTGGTTTCAAAAGGGGCAACTTATTTTTATTAAATTAAAAGAAAACTACTGGTTTTCAGTCCAAACAGCTTGTACAAGTGCATGTGGCACCGGATGACCCAGTTATAGTGGTTAATGCTGTATATTTCGGCAGAAATATATAAATAAAAATAATTATTTATGCAAGTAAACAAATAATAATAAAAATTAATTTATTAAAAATAAATAAACAGATAAACAAACAAATGAATAAATGTATGCATTTATGATAAATAATCCTGGAGGGTGGGAAACATCTGGATGCATGCTTTTGTTATGGAATAATCTGATTACTTGCACTCAAAATGAGCAATACACAAATATATAGGACTAATGGAATCCCATCAAAGCAAATAGCATGACAGGCAGCATTTACATATAGTGGCACCTTTAAAATAAATGAATAAACATGCCACTCTATGTTAGCAGTGCAAATGATGCTGTCGTATTTAGCATTGAGCCCAGTTTTTGCATTATGGATGAGAAAATATTAATCATAAGTCTATGAAGTGGAGAGTTAATTAAATTGAAAGCAATGCTGCCGTTCTAACCTTGTGATGGACGTTTGTTGAGGCTTAGGATGCCAGGGCTGACAGAGGAGTGAAATCTGATTTGCCCTGTGCAGGCTTTGAATTTATAGACTCTGCACTATGCTTATTAGGTTGTCTCACATGACATGGTTCATTAGAAGATGGAAAACCCTTAGCTTTGCCTCCCACTCCACTAAGTTACAAGCATCACTGTCAAGCTATAAATCTGGTGTTCAGCCACTGCCAACAGGCCCCTTATTGGGTTTTTTCTTATGCCGTAGATTATACAACATCAGTTTATTCTCATTCCACTACCAGCTGTGCAGCTCACAAAGAGAAATAATCAGAAGCCTGCGTGCAGTGTGACAAGAATAGCTCTGCTTTAAAGAACCCACGTTACCCGTCGTAAAATTCTCCTAATGTTGTGCTTTTGGCAAAGAGATGAAAGAGCTGAACGACTGAATATCTGAAATCAATTTGATGCCAATGATATGGAGCATAATCACTTGGATATGCTGAGCAAATAGTTCACCAGATTGTTAAAAATGCATTTGGAGGTGTGGAGCAGCAGGCATGTTGTATAAAATTGATGTTATTGAAAGAATCTAATCGATTTATTCAGCGAGACTGTATTTAACTGTTCAAAGTCAATTGATCAAAAGACACTGTATAACGAATGCTGTTCCTTTTAACCTTTTGTAAAAAAAAAACTACTGGGTTTTGACCACTATATTAAGCAGCACACCTGTTTTCAACATTGATAATATTAAGAAATGCTTACTGAGCAGCAAATCAGCACATAAGAAGGATTTCCGAAGGTTTTTATGACAATGAATTGAATAAATTATATTTGAAAATGTTACATTTGAAAAGTTATTTTACAATATTGTTTGATCAGATAGAGCCTTACTGACAGCCTTTTTTTTGAAAGGTCGTGTTAATGGGAAGAGAGCCCAACTTTTAAAATTTTTAAAATGCTTAATTTACAGCTAAAGCTTTTCTCGAATACAACTCGCACTTGTGTGCAATTTGAAATATTTAAAAATATTCCACTATTATTGTGGATCCAGTGGCTTGCAGACTATGCAAAGAATCATACTAGACCGATATGCACACTTTATATGAGCTGATTTGCTTTAAAGAAGCATTTCCCAGTCCCAGTTCTCGCAAACTTCAACCGACTTCTCCTGCTCGAGGAGTCGAAGGCAGTGAAGATCAGATTAATCGGAACACAGATCATGCACGTCGCTCTCTTCTAACGAGCTATTTATCTGAATCAGGTGTGTTAAGAGAAAAGCAAAATATCAAATTGGAGTTGTTTAAAATCTTTACATTGGCAGTGAATGGCTTTTGAGATTTTGTCCAATGAAGTGCATCCATCTGTTATAAAAAAGAAGTGAATAGATGCATTTGTGTAAGAAAAATATCTCATGAACATTCATGAGAGTGGCATTCCAGCGGATGATGTAGGGAAGCTTGAGTAAATAATTTTTTGCTGAACTATCCCTTTTAATAAATGCATTTATTATGCATTATGTTTATTTATGGGTTATGATGGGTAAGTTCAGAATGGGTTCTGGCTTTTTCCTTACTTTTGCAGTAATGTTTGGTGATGGTGGTGGCTGGTGTTCCCACTTGACCTTTTAAGAAGATTTCCTTTGTTCCTTTTATCAAGCGGCTTTAATTATACAGCGTTGTATTGTTGATAGAAAGTCCTTCTCACTTATCACAACTGGCCTTTTATCAAAAGGTCTCTTTCTGCAGTGATAGTAGTTAACTTTTAACTAGACACAAAGATTGGATGTCCTTGTTAGCAGGTGATTCATTCCCATGTCAGCTACTGGAATCTCTTTCAGGACTGAGGTGGACAAACTTGCTGTCCATGTGCCTAGGGGTGAGTGGCTGATAGCAGAGCTCTTTAAATTGGAGACCTTGCTCTGATGACTTTTAAATGGAGTGATTTATTTTGTTTGTCATCACGGCAGCACCTCTCAGCTGTTTTCCTAGTATTCATGTCATGCTCGTAGAATTGAAAATGGCCCTGTGTTGTCTGACTAGATGCAGATGAGGTCTAAGCGATGGCAGTGCAATATTTTTGTTTGGCTTGCTTTTCTGTCATGTGTACAGACTCTTGCAACGCCTTGTCTTTGGATTGTGTGATGATGTGATTTTACGGGAAATTATGCATTAGTTGCAATTGCATCTTAATTTAAAAGTTAAATTATGTAGTGTGTCTTATGTAGCTGTTATCTTTTAAAAATGATTCTTTGTTTTCATGGTTATTTTGCTCTTGATGTAGTTATACCATTTGTTGGCTATTCCTTTTGATAGGTAATTCTGTTTTTATGATGTCCAATTACCCACCATGGCAGAATCTCTATACAGCAGTCTTAATGTAAGGTTTGTGTGTGTTCTAGCAGGAAATCTGTTATCTACAGTTTTTCACATATTGCTTACAGGCATCTTCCAAGAAATATAATACATACAGGGGTCAACTCCATTTCCTGGAGATTATCCTGCAACCGCTGGCACTCCATTGCCATGGGAACTGCTAAATTAGTTGAGAAGTTACCTGCACTTCGTTCACCTGCACATAAGCAATTACGTTTCTGTAAGTGCCTACCTGAACCTGGTATCACTTATAATGAATCCGAGATCTTCCAGTGAGAGGGTGTATATCTTTTTGTCACATTATGTATTCCTCTGTTGGGAGATAGTTTCTCTTTAAGTCACCGTAATGGTAATTGACCCACTTCACCCAAACACAAAAAAGGCGAAGTGCTTAGTTATTTTCTGTTACACTAGTATAGTTATAGTTATTTTTCTTGGTGTGTTTGGGCCATAGGAATATATACTCTAAATATATACTCTGAAAATATTATAAAGAAACTGGGCAAGTAAACCCCCTCTTTAATGCATTTCTGGATCTAGAAGTTGTGACACTGAAAAATGTGTTTATGGTGAACATTTTGTAGTTTATAGAGACATAGAATGAACAAGTTTTAGTTTATTGATTCTGCCTTTTGTTGTGACCTACTTTCCTAGTTTCCATTGCATATTTTGCTCCTACACAAGTTTAGTTTTTCTGTTTTTTTCAGTCCTGTATGTTTTGCTCGGGTCCTTTTATTATTATGATTATATGGCTGATATGACCAGCAGTGTCCAATTCGTGAACGAGCTATTTATTTTCAATGAGACTGGAAAAAATTTGGATATCACACTGAACGATTCATTTTTGAATTGGAATGAGCAGATTGTAGCTGTTTTTAAGTCGTCAACTTACTGATTTAAATGATCTTGTCAAAGCGAGTCACCAGTTAACAATTTACTAGATTCAGAAATCTCATACTGCTTAAACGTATGCTCATATTTGTATATTTAATTGGTAGTGGTTTATTTCAAAACAAAACATAATGTTATAAAATAACTCAAATTAATGTTTTATTTGGAATTCGTTTAGACACCAGTAGTATAGAATTATTATATAAGACATTTATTGGGCGTCTATCACAACATAATTTGGTTCCTGTTATTTGAACTATCACTTTATTGCACTGCAGTCTTTCATTATGGTATCAATTTCATATTTACCCATTTGCTAAACCTCATGTGAAAAACTAAATGTTGACTTAATTGAGTATTTCTTGAACAGATGGGAGTAGTGTCTAGGTTTGTCCAAGAAGTCGCAAGATATGTAGCCTAGGGGGTCTGAAAAGTCGCTAAATTGGCAACACTGCATTAACACTGCTTTCAGTCTTTTCTGAGGCCTTGGAAGAGTAGGTCGAATAGAATGAATATTCAGTTTTGCATTTTTTTTTTTTCTTTCATGAACATGTAGGATAAAATGTCACTTTCTAATTTTTGTATTTTTCTTTCTGCCAATATGTGCCCCCCCCCCACCAGCCTCTTTCTGAATAGAAATCCCTATTGAAAGAAGTGGGTTGTAGCCACTCAGAGACCAAATCTGAAAGCAGGAAACCCATAGAGCCCAGTGTGGGAACAGCTGAATAGATTTTCCAACTTGCTTCCCTCTCTGCTCCTCCCCTTTATCCGAAGAGCGGAATGCCTCTTGTTCTGTAGTGGATTCTCTGCTCAACCTGCGGGTCTCCTTGGCAAAGCTGTGTTTGCTGAGGGTAGAGAGCTAAAAAGGGAATGAATGACTGACAGCTGCCTCTCATTTTACTGTGAACTCTAGTCTATTGTTCCACAGAAACTTCCCCTCAGCTTTTATCACAAAGACTGCAGCTCTGAGGTAAAACTTGTCTGGGCCATTCCAAGGGAACATGCATTTTTTAAAACTTTGAATTGATATTCTTTTAGTATACTTGATTTTTCATATTTGAGCGCATATTTGAGATTTTATTTTTTTCCTTTTCTTGTTAATTTTTTTTGGCATTCATAACAGATGTTATGAAACTTGGGGTTAAACCAAAAGATGTGTTAAAGTCTTTAATAATGCATCAACTTGCAAAGTTGCTTGGCAACTGTAAACTACAAGTCACAATGTGTTTGCAACTTAATGGCTGTCATTATATTAGACTGAGCTGTCTACACTGGAACATCTCTGACAGTTTGCAGAGTACACTATAGATTTCTGCTTGCTGTCAAAAATTTGATCAGTGTTCTGGTTTCTAAAGGTTGGCCCATGTGTTATTTAAATGGTTCTTTAAATGTGTTATCTAAATTGTTCTTTGCACAACTATGGTGCAAAATATTGTAAAATAGTAACATTGTGTTACAAGTGCATCTGTGCACAGAGCGGCCAATGAGCTATGCAGTGACACCAACAGGACCAATGGGACCGGGACGAAGAGTTACTGATCCTTGTTGATTTATATGAGAAATTGGGACGCATAAACAAGCAGAATAAGACTAACTCCGAAAATGTTTAAATTAATACATAATAAGGTGGAAACATTCTAGAAATTCTAGATTTTTTTTTTTGAATATTCCAGATTTTTGAAAAGTTTCCAGAAATTGTACCACCCTTTGCAACCCAGAACATCATCATAATAATAATAATAATAGTTATCATTATTATTATAAAAATAAACACTATTTTAAGTTAAACATCTTATTTTCATGAACGTTATTATTTACAATAATTTGTGCTTAAGTTGGACAGTTGATTATGAGGATGATATATCCTTTCTGTGGACTGACATTTATCATGCATAAAGATGTAATTGTGTGGTTAAATTGGATTCATATTGAAAATGCCTTTGATAAATATAATGAGATCCAAATGATCATCTGTAACTCAAACACAAAAGCCTGCTTTTATTTAAGCTTTCAGTAATGTTCTGTTATTAATTTTGCCACGATCTAACGTATTGCACTGGCAGACGTATGATAAAATAGAACTAGAAGTCAGCTTGGTCTGGTATTCTGAAACAACACAGAAAGCGCCTCTCAGACACAACACAAGTACTGAATTCAATTCTCCTTGGTGTCTTGTTGCACTTGAATACACAAAAATGTCAAATTGTCTGTTTCGGTGAGTATTCACACAAACACATTCGGTTATGACTTAAGTAGATGTAAACATTTGGTTAAATAGCAGATGTGTATCGTTATATTGGATCCATACATTAGGTCTTAAAGGACAGCAGTCTAAGTTACTTGTCTGTGCCATTAATGTTAATTAAACAACAAAAGCCAAAATCAATCACTTTTGATTGAGTCACTTTTGCATTAATCTTAATGATATAATGTCAGTTGTTATAAAAGATGTATAGGCTTAGAAGATCTTCATTCTTTCATTTAGAATAATGAAGGAATGATATATAATACATTATTTTAAATGAAAGACTGAAGATCTTATAATGTAAGTTGTTATAAAGAATGCCTACACTGTATATAATCATTAGTCAATCCTTATAAAGAAGACTATTTTGTTGTTTCTTTTAAAGAAGTGTTTTTATTTCATTTTAAGATAAATAAAACCTGTTCGGTGTCGTAGCAGTTGTATCGGTCTCTATATTTCATCAAAGTATCTAACAGGTTTTCTTCAGGAATATATTGTGTTGGTGATTTTAAGATAAAGGGTTAATGGATTACAAATAAACTGAACCAATTAGATTTCAGTGAAAAAATCATTATATTAAAAATATTAAAAATCATTAGAGCCATTCAAATAATACCATGATAACAAATAGAAAATGGGGTCTGAAAAAATAATAAATGTATAGAAATTTGTATTGTTCATGCCCTATTTTGCATTCGTGTTCATTATATTATTCAAGTATTATTTTCCTAATGACTTGAACCAAATATATATTCACTCCCTTTGTTTAATTGCCCCTCCCCCCTGTGATTCTGAACGAATCATTCCTTAGAAGTCTTGCTTTTAGATTTATCAAGTAACAAATATCCCAGTCTGCCTGGATGTGGAATCATAACACACCCGTGCACTGCTCCACAACACCAGGGGTTTCAACTTTAAGATTTTTTTTTTTTTCGTTTTTTTTTTATTTTTTAATTTTTATACTTGCACTGCGTATGTTTTTCTGCCGCACACAGTTTCATTCATACAATCTTTTAAACCTTTTCACAGCTGCAGTCCGCTTATCAGTGGCTCCCATAAGGAAATTCTGAGTCTCTTTCATGGCTGAAATTAATTATCCTTAATATCGCTAAATGAGAATAGCTGAATATTAATAGCAGCAGTGCTGACCCAAGAATAGCACTCGTCTGAGATCATCCATTTCCATTCTCATCTCTCTCAGCCGTCCTGGTGCCCCATGCCAGAGGCTTTCCTAATGTGTGAGTATGTTCTTGCAAACATCCACTTCTCCATCACTACCCACACGTCACCCCAGCCTCCACTCCAGCCGGCCTCTCACGTCTGCAGCCTCACACGGTCCACTGAACACACTTCTGCTGTTGGGGGAGAGCAAGTGGACCATACACACTGGTAGTAATGGACAATTGGAGGTTTTTAGTAGTAGTGCTGAACCTCTCAATTGGGTTCATGTCTGGGCGGTGGTCTTTAGGCCCAACGTAATTTAAAATTATTAACATGACATGGGCTGAACAGCTGAACAGTTTTAAACAGATTTTACATGATAATTTGTAAGTTGATTTGATTTCGGAGCTGTATGAAATAAGTCCAAAAAATCTTGTAAATAACTTGACCAAAAAGATCATCTTTGAATTATTCACAAGCATATTTTTATGCCAGTATTTAAATGCTTGATGGGAAAACCAAGATGCAGTTTTTATAAATCTTAGTATTTCCACCAGCATTTATACAATTTTTATTATGTATAAATATTTCTAGAATTATTTTCTTAGTTTTTTTGCTAAATCTTTGAAGCACGTCAATGAATCATGTGACCTGAATACTTTACTCAGATGATTGATTGTTACCTTCCAGAACTCTCAGATGCTTTGCTTTCAGACAGAAGGCAGTTGCTGCCGATCGCTAGCAAAAATGTTCATCAGAGCGTTTTGTTTGCATGCTCTAAACCGCAAGTAATTTATTACATTAATATTAGAGCCACGGTTGCTTCGCCAGTGGCTACCCCTTTCATTTCCAGTTTTCCAGGAAGTCATGATTTTGTTGTTTTGAACAAATAGGACTGTTTTGCAAATAGTTTTTGAGGCTGTCAGATTTTTTTGTGTAACTTAAACATAAATGGGCACACCGCTTAAGTGATGGATGAATCTGCTATTTTAAGAGCTATTAGTTATTAGCTATTAGTTTACAACAAATATGTCTTAGTAAACATTTTATAGAATTGTATTCAATCAATCAATCACTTTTTATTATAAAGCTACAATACAGATATTGTATAATGACGAGATTAAACTATTAATTTATCAAATGCAGAGACGGTCTCTGTAGTCAAGACGACGATAGACACTAGAAATCAGGTGTCCCCAACTAAGCAAGCCAGAGGCGACAGCGGCAAGGAACCAAAACCCATCCATGAGAGAATGGGGGGAAAAAAACCTTGGGAGAACCAGGCTAAGTTGGGACCAGTTCTCCTCTGGCCGGAAGCCCAGCACCTAATTATTTCCAGTTTATTCATTATATAAAAGCTGCTGATATCTAAAACGGGAATTGGTGACTTCAAAACTACTGGTGTTAATCTGGCACCTGGCTATTTTTTTGCATGTATGTGCAACCTCAGATGATAGCTTTTCAAATACTCGTATCATGGCCAAATATTGCCCGATCAAACCATACATAAATGGAAAGCTTATTTATTCCACTTTTAGTGAAATTTCAGTTTCACAAAACTTACCCTTTTGACTGCTTGAGTAATCCATGGTCACATATGACCAATCCTTTTTAACCGAAAGCATTTCTCCAATTTTCACTGAGATTGCTGGCGGTCATTGACATTTTAGTGCGACTTCTGGAAAATGCTTGGAAACACTAGTGTGGGCTGTTTTCAGATGTATCTGGATTAATGTAACCGTAGCGCAAGGTGACTGGAACCCTGTGACGAGGTGGTCCAGATGAACACCAAAGGGTTGACCCTTTCAGTCATTGCAAGAGAACTTGTTTCAGCATCAAACTGTGGCAAGGAAACCCACTAGAGTTACCAAACTACGGAAGACACTGGAAGAAATTGGACCATGATCACACCAAAGTAGAGTGAGAGACTAGTGATACCCTGTGACTGTGGATGCTGAAGTCATTCAAACATTTTCTCTACAATCATCTTCCGTGCCACAGTGATTACTGTTCTCTAATTTTGGTCACTTTGATTTCCATCTACATTTGATCAAACGTGTTCGCAGTAGAAATTTTATACACTTAAATACACTTAAAAAGTAAGGTGCTAAAAGGTTCTTCACATCGTTGCCATAGAAGAACCATTTTTGCTTCAAAAGAACCTTTTTTTTTTTTTTTTTTTTTTTTTGCTACAAGTACCTTTTGTGAAACAAGAAAGGCTTCTCAGATGTTAAAGGTTCTTTATGCAACCATTTAGACAAAAAGATTATTCTATGGCATCAGGAAGCACATTTATTTTAAGAGTGTACCTACAGCTAATATCGCTTCAAATTTTGAGCAATGAAGATAAAAACATTTCTGAAAATAAAATCAAGTCAAACAGGCTGTTTTGTCTCAGTATTTCTGTATTTGGAGCTTTTTTTGATGAAACATAATGTGCCCACACATCTGAGCAGATAATATACCGTTTTTTTTTTGGATGTGAAAGATGCATCAAACTTTTGTGACATTTAACGATACACAAGTCTCTTCTCTCTTTTTTTAAAGCTGATAGGCCTGTTAATTTTGTTTACCTAACACTGGTCAGTTATATGGTTATTTGCATTGTAACGTGTACAAGCATCAGTTCAATTCAAGTCACTGCAAAAAGAAGGCACTTTTATGATTTGATAGTAGTGCTCAATAGGGTTGTAAAGCTGAAAAACTCATTAAAATTGGCAGTATGGCAATATTTTGGGTATCAAAAAAATTATCGCGTGGTTGTCCTTGAAGATGGATATCCACATGTTCTGCCATATTCGCGAGCACCATCCCTCCATGAACATAAAAATATTTCTGTGATGCAGAGGGAATCCAGTCATGTAATTGTATATCAAAATCTAGCTGTGCAGTAAATCAAATCATGATGTGCGTGCCGGTGAATATACAGCGCAAATACGCTGCCATATATTGTAATTCGATATTCTGGGTCTCTATGAATGAGCAGCGCCGTTTCGCCTTATATCTAGTACACCCTTAAGTCCGCATGATGCTCGTGGTTTTAAAGCGTCTGCTGTCTCACTCACTATGTGAAGATGTGAACACATCAACATATCCAGAGCTG
>JAUMHR010000099.1:2451197-2471930 GCA_032361145.1 Enteromius fasciolatus | reverse complement strand
CAGCCACAGTGATCTTTGGGTTCTTGTTTACTTCTCTCACCAAGGCTCTTCTCCCCCGATAGCTCAGTTTGGCTGGACGGCCAGCTCTAAAAAGGGTTCTGGTTGCCCCAAACATCTTCCATTTAAGGATTATGGAGGTCACTATGCTCTTAGGAACCTTAAGTGCAGCAGAAATTTTTTTGTAACCATGGCCAGATCTGTGTCTTGCCACAATTCTGTCTCCGAGCTCTTCGTGCAGTTCCTTTGACCTCATGATTCTCATTTGCTCTGACATGCATTGTGAGCTGTAAGGTCTTATATAGACGTAGGTGTGTGGCTTTCCTAATCAAGTCCAATCAGTGTCACAGCACTCATAGGTGCTTAAGACCATGTGATATTTAAATTTTTCTTTATTAATAAATCTGCAAAAATGTCAACAATTCTGTGTTTTTCTGTCAATATGTGTGCTGTGTGTACATTAATGAGGGAAAAAAATGAACTTAAATGATTTTAGCAAATGGCTGCAATATAACAAAGAGTTAAACATTTAAGGGGATCTGAATACTTTCTGTACCAACTGTATATGTGTATATATTAGGGGTGTAACGGTTCACAAAAATCACGGTTCGGTTCGGGACGTTTTCGATACAGCAAAAAATATAAATAAAAAGAGAATTTATTTGATTTTTTTTTTCACATTTTTATTTATTAAAACTTACATAAAAGTATGATCTTGTTTTTTTTATTTTCTTTTACTTTGAACAACAATGGAGCTATACTTCACATATCTTCTGGGGTTTCTTGTTAGCAGCAAATAAAACAAAACCTCCTTTATAACCAAAACCAAATGCTCCTTATTAAAGAAATGACATGTAATATTGTAGTAGTTATAAACTAGTAGAAAGAAAATACTTTTTTTTTTTTTTTAAATGGAAGTCCGTTTCAATAAATTTTTACGTTTTTTTTTTTAAGTTCAGAAAGATGAGAGTGACATTTTCTTCATACAGCACAGATCGTGTCTTCAACACATGGGCCGCTGTTGTGCTTCAGCTAAAGAAGGTCACAGTCTTTCTGTTCTTTGCTAGGAGTGCTAGGAGGGCTGAAGAACATTTAGCAATTTCTTAGAACCCGCATTAAAATCCGCGGCTATAAATGTACCGATTGATTGTCTTACCTGAATGCCGCGGGGATAGCGGGTGGGAGGGGCAGACAGCACATTGACTGTAGCACTGAAAACATTATATTTGATACACTTTATTCTCTTTTTTTCTTTTCCTCGTACTGAATGGTTCAATACGAATATGCGCATCATTACACTCCTAGTATATATATATATATATATATATCAGGGCTTGACATTAACTTTTTTGCTCACCAGCCAACTGTGGGTTGTGGTTTTCCAAATTTACTAGCCACTCAGCATTTTCACTAGCCACAATTTTCTTGTTAGGAAATTACATTTTATATGACTTAATAATGCATACAAATATTTCAAATATAATTTTAATATAAAAAGATAATGTTACCAATCATGTGAAATCACACACATCCACAAAATTGATCATTCCACTGCAGAATACACAGAAGCAGCATTTAGCAGCATTTTGGTGTTTTAAAATACATGTAGTGTATACTTATATATGAAATCATGGAAAAAAAGATGAAAGTAGCCTACTATGAAAGTGAACCACCAGTAGGTGACAGCAAGTGACTATTTTATTTTATTGATACCCGACGGTCGGACAGATATTTAGAAAGGATGCTCGGGTTCGGGTCGGGCTCGGTCACATCAGCGCGAATGTGCGTCTGTGTTATAATGGCGCTTTTTGCCCCGTGTGCGCTGATGCTCTCATCTGCTGACATTTCTGAACGCCTTCCTACAGTTGCTTAATAAAAGCGGGCTTTCCACACTAAAAAGTGCATGTGTCATTAGTATGAAAAAAAAATCGATTTTAACTGTGACGGGCTGGGATCGGGCTCGGACATAAATATCTTAATGCCTGCCGGACGCGGTCCGGCCTCAGACAGAAAAATGCGGCCCGATCCGCACTCTAGTTCAGACAGCTGAGAATCATTTAATAAAGAAGCGCCTGTCCTTATGAATGGACCACTGAATTATTGACTCAAATGTTTCAAAATTCAAAAACCGCGAATTATTCATAAAAAAAACTGTTCTGCTCTGATCTCGAACTATTTTTATTAAACAAATGGAGCAAACGCACTCAGCAATATATCATTTCAATATATTCAAATTTAAATACTGAACTAAAATGTAATAATCCTATAATATTAACTATGCGAAGTCTCGTATAGGCTATAATGTCAAATTTGCAATAGTGGTTTTCAGGGAACTTCGTTGACTTGGTCGTGTAATGTTGCTTATGTATAATATTGTGTTAATGCCATGCCCTGTTTAGCACCGATTTTTTTCGGATTTGTCTAAAAATGATGAATTTTTGATGTTGAGAACAGCTTTGACAATTAATTCTAGTTAATGAATAATTCGACCGTTCAGATAAAAGTCTCAAAAATACATAAATACATAAAAACAACTGTAAGTAAGAATATAAAAATAGTATTAAAACGTCAGACTTAAAAAAAACAGTTTGTTCACGAGTCAGACATGTCATCGGCAGGTTCACTGCTAACAGAGACGTTAACGCACGTTCTAAACAAGTTGTATCAGAATGTTGATATAGGTTTTCATGGGAGTTTTATGCGTGTAATATTACGCTGCATTGCATTTATTATATCATATGCCTTTATAGAAAACTACAACAAAAATATATTGTCATACCAAAGAATAAACTACCTGCCAAAGAGGCTAATCGAGACGAATGTTTTTACCCGCCACAGCCGAATTTTACCCGCATTTGGCGGGTGGGCGGGTGCCAATGTCAAGCCCTGATATATATATATATGGTTTTGGTTCTATATATTTGAGCCAATGAACATGAATGGCCATGGCTCTGGCTCTTTTATACATGGAATACAATACAAATACAATTTGAACTTTTATTCTCTAATGTGTCCTTTTCTTTGGTGTTGGCTTGATTAAAAACTCACTTCTAATTTCACATGTGATATTGCCAAAAACCTGAAAGAGATCACAAATGTTACGAACAGGCCCATATCTCCTCTTCCTACTCATTTGAACATCCATTCCACCAAAATATTGAAGCTTTAAAGAATTCATGAACAGAAACTAATCTCATGAGAAAAATGGCAAATTATTTCACATGCAATCCATTTTCAAATCAACAACTCGCTTTTCTTTTGTTTTTTTCTCACGTTTGCTTTTGATATTAATATCAGTTATGTTTAAGCTAAGATTTAGTGTAGGTGATATTATTTTCAAATATGAATATTTTATTACATTTCTTTGTCACAAAACATACAAGAAGCAATGTATTATGATTTTATTTTCAAATTTATATTATAAATAATTTTATTTTTTCATTTTATTTTTTCATTTTATTTTTGCGCTGTGCTATGCCCTATGTCATCTGCTGCAAGGCCACTATGTCCTGGATGCGCGTACAACAATTAGTGGAAGCTATAGTGATTATGGTTTATGAAATTTGTATATATGGTTATATGTGGAGTACTTTTTGTAATGTATGGATGAACCTTTCTGGGCTTCAAAATCTTGGCACCCATTCACTGCCATTATAATGATAGGAAGGGCCAGGACATTTATATTATAACTCCTATTTTATTAATCTGGATGATCAAAGCCACATACACCTAGGATGGCTTGAGAGTGGGTTAATTCATGGGGTGAATTTCATTTTTGGTTAAACTATCCCTTTAAGGCTACTTCATCTTTTTTTTATAGCTGCAATGCCATTTGCATTTTGTTCTAGATGCTTTCTCTGTATTTTTTATGATATTAAAAGAGGTGCAAGCCATAGAGAATCATGAAAAGAAGCCTCCCTTTTTTGTGTTGCAGCAGTATGAAGAACATGTGCTCCATAGGAATCAAGAGCATCTGGCAGTTCTGCTCACTTCATTAATTAACTTTCCATTGATCTGACATTCTGTGCTTTCAAGTCATTGTTTTTGTGCACGCTGTTTGCAGTGTCTTTCCTTTGCTACGGTCAAGTTCAGCATCACCATGGTTACAACACTATATGGACATGAATGCATTCACCAATTCAAAATTGACATTTGAATCGTGCATTTTATGTATAAAATATAAAGTAGTATGTAAAATGTTTTGAATAAAACCGTTTACATTTTAAGAAAAAAGTCGTATGCATCTTTAATTAAGTCTGTTGACTGCACAAGGAAATTCAGGCCAGTTGGCGTCATCATATTCCTGTCCCACCAAACTTCCAACCACCTGCAAAAACTTCTAATGAAACCATCACCAGTCGGGCAGAGTTTATGAGGGAGGGGAGGAATCAGGGGGGGAAAATGTTAACACAGATGTCCAAATAAGAGCGTGAATGATTCATTCTGCCGAGATTAGCCTCTGTCTCCAACAGCAACTTTCCCAGGACTCAGGAACTCTCTGCCTTTCAGTGCAGCACACAGGATTGTCATCAGAAATTGATTTTCCTCCTGAAAGACAAATTGAATCGCATATGAAATACAACAGAAAGAACAAGAAAGCGCCTGTCTCCACGTCCTGTCTCCCCCCTCCATGCCTCATTCCCAGTATACCTCTCACCTCCTCTCGCGCCCTTGTTCCTTTCTGTCCATCCCCCTCGTCTCTTGTATCTAAGTGATCTGGAGTGTTCAAACCTAAATTAAGATCTGCGGCGAGATACACGGTTCCCATAGCTACCTCTCAAACAGTGTTGTGATTGCATTATAATCCGACAGTAATCAAATCTAAATGAAACAGGGATGATAAGGATGCTATTTTCAGTCTGTGTTTGTGAGAGCGAGTGTGTGCATTGCCTTTTCACTTTGTCCTTTTTCACTTTTTATTACCTTCCAATCAGCTCAGCCTCGCAGCGGCTTTTTTCATTACTTTGGGCCATTGTTTTGGACAAACATAGTTGTAATGAGCTGTAAGAAGAGGAGATTAGCCTGGTCAAATGATACGGTCTGACTGAAGGGATTTCACACACAAACACACCGAACCCACCACATCCTCTGAAATACAACCCTTCTACTAGAACTTAACCATGTTAACGGCACATTTAATATTGGCACCAAGGAAAACTGGGGGATTTGTGAGCATATAACCTTTAAGGTGTTTGCTTCTCTGGGTGGTGTTGTTTGGAATGGCAAAGTAATAATGAGTAGGTTGATATTTTTTGATGTTGAGGAATTTGGCTTTTCTAAGGACATATTTGGCAATAAGGCAAAAGTAAATGAAATTGAATTTAAACTTTTATTATGTGTGGTGTTGCTCATCCTTTGCATAGTTACTAGTCATCGTTTTTACTGTAGGCGGTATCAGTTTCGTGAATTTATCCCTAGCTTGGCCTTGATTGAGTTACCTCTGACAGCATTGTTTCTCGTGAATTAATTTGTTCAAATTATTCCTCTCATCAACTCTGTCCTATTTGTTCTGGCGTTCATACACAAAATGTAACACTCAACAAGTTTTTGTTTATGTTTCACTGGCTTTCTTTATGACAATTATTTTGGACTTTATGCTGACACCTACTGGTGTGGATGTATGGAGTTAATTCATACTCCAGATTTAGTCATTGTCATATTTGATCTTTACTAACATTGTGACAGAAAAAACTTTTACGTCATTAAAAAAATATAGTTAAACAATTCTGTTTATCTTTTTAATTTAAATAAAGTCACAATTTTACTATATATTCAACACAGCTGTTGATAATGATAAGACATTTATTTATTTATTAACTAAATTACGTACGTACGTTTTGATCACCAATGAGCATATTAAACATACATAAATAATGTCTAAGGATCACGTGACACTGGAACAAGACTTGAATAAAGGCTGCTTAAAATATCGGCTTTGGCTAGAAGTTTTGGCTTTAAAATTTTTATTTCAAATAATGATAATAGTAGTAATTTTTACTGTATTTTTGTTTTTGTTTTTTTGGATACAGTATTTTGTCTTGTAACACCAGAGTAATTTTTGCTAAAAATTCAGCTTCGCTGATAAGTTGTATTTAAAGAAAAAAAAATATATATATATATATTTAAAAACTGTATGTACTGTAATAATATTATGCAATATTTTTCTGTATTTTTGTTCAAATAAATGCTTCTTTCAAAATCCTTTTAAAAATGAAAAAATAAATAAATTAAATTAAAGCACCTTAAATATGTTATAGAAGTAAACTTGTTATTGTTACAGTAGGTCATGTGATATCAGCATCTGCTCAGTCTACATTAAAACAGCTTTTTAAGGCCTCTTCAAGTGCACATTATGATCATCATAATCTTTCTGTACACCTGAATGAACAACATTTTAGTACTTATTCTGAAAGGCCCTTTTTTTTGGTAAATATGAACTCAGTTCTGGTGATTTATGGACTAATGTATGAGTGACTCAGCAAGTCTGGTTCTGTTCGTTTGATATGTCTGCAGGTTGTGTGCATGAGTGGGAGAGGAATCCCGCCAAGCACACGCCCTTAGGCAGTCAAAGAACAAACAAGGCTGGTGTGTGTGAGGGGCGCCCTAATGTCCATCATCTTGGCGAAATTATCCCTCCTGTTGCAGCCACTGATCTACAGACACATACGCTTGCAGCTATACCCCCTCACCCCACACGCACACAATGAGACAATACCCTCTTTCATACTGTCCTCATTTTAATCAGCATTAGAGAACTGGGGAAATCACATTTTCTCATCTTTTCCTGAGGTAGAAGCTCCTAATGACAGAAAGAATGGTAATTAGAGTGGATGAGAGGTGAAGCCTGTTGAAGATGTCTTACATGAAAAGAGAATAGTCATGGATAATACTTGAGACTTGATACTTTGGGCTTGTTTAAGGTTTTTTAAACACCCTAATGTTTTGTTGTGATTGATTGTGACTTTTGAGAATGAATTTACTTTTTACGTTTTTTTTATTTTACCTTAATTTTTAATTAATTTTATAGTTTTACATATTTTTTTTGTTTAAAGCATGCCTCCATAAACATCTTGTAGATACGTATTATATATGTAAAATCAATCGATTAAAAAAAATTACTGATTAATCACTCATTTTTTAATTTAATGAACTGCAATTAATTGTGATTGTGACATTTAAATTGTCTTAATTTCATATTCAATCATCAAGTTAATGTGGAAACAACATAAATACAGTATATTATTTATATATGTTCAGTGCCATCTTTTTATGATTTAAATCATAATGCAACCTGATACTACAATTAAACAAATTTTTAATTTTAAATAAATTAAATGATTGATTTATTTATTATTTTTAGGTTACTCAACGCTGACCAAAACAAAGTAAATTCTATAATCATTTTAATGGTATATTATTTTCTTGTATTATGCTGACAACTATTTCTTGTTAGAACTGAACGTTATACTTAGCTGAACTTTATTGTTTTTGAACATGTACATTTCAGATGCTTGATTGAGATCTTTCTGTGCCAGCCTACGAAATACGATGGGAACATTACCAAAATGTGAAAACCAAGAAAGGCTTCAAACCCAGGTAACCCTGCTGATCTACGAGCTTTGGCCGCTTTTCTTTTCTCAAAAACTGTGAAATACTCAGATTCTTGCAGGTATGAGCTGCAAAACATTTTATAAAAGGACTCTGTGTAAATAAAAGGATAAAAGCACTCCTTGAATGAAGTGGGGGTACAGCCAAGTGAAATATGCTCCCAATTACTGCGATGGCTGTAGAGGCCTAATAAAGTGAACGTCTCTACAAGACGCTGCACTATAATGGAGCCGGGCTAATTTGCTTTGACTGATGAATTTTCGTCTCCCGTCGCGCTGGGTTGAATAATTATGAAATTTATCACAAGACATAGCGACTCATTAAGGATTAGCGAGCTTTCATTAGAGTGATGTTGTTCGAGGGCCGTGGCTGTTCTGATCAGCATAATTATGGGCCCTACAGAGGGAGGGCCAGGCAATGTGCGTTTGTGTGTGTGGTCAAGAGGACATGAAAAAGCTGCACCTATGCAACACTGTATGGCTCATAATTAAAAATCTCACCAAAATTATTGTTCTGCTTAACTCTGATCCTCCTGGGTAGCCCTGCATGTGATTCTTTTATGAGCTTGTTATACTTTTACACATATACAGTACACAGAATTACAGATTTTAAGGATCCATGCAAACACAATCTGCTATGTCTTAAAGGGATAGTTCACCCAAAAATAAAAATTCTCTCATTAGTTAGACACCTTCACGAATTTTTTATGACATCTGAGAGCATTCTGACCCTTTATAGACAGCAACACAACTGCAATGTTCCCAGGTCAAGAAATGTGATTATACCAAGTTACAAGAATACTTTTTGTGCGCAAAGGAAAAGAAATGAATTGAACAATTCTTCTCCTCGTCCCGTCTGCGGTGGTCATTGTGGAAAGAGTATCATGAATATCAATGCATGCGAAATAAGTACAAATATAGCATTCTACAGTATAATACAGGAAAGAATTGTCACAGTATTTTGAATTTCTGATAGTCACAGCTGGTGATTTAAATACTGTCTATATATTTAATAGATATTTTCATAAATAGAAATGTTATAGATATGTGGGAAAATGTAAATTTAGATTTACCTCGTGTCAAAATTAGTTCTCAAATAAGCAATGGTACTCTTGTCAATTAAACTTTTGTATACACGTACAATGTCTATGCAAAATACACAGTATAGCTTTTATATAAAGAAAATATAGCCTAGTGTTGCCAAGTTAGCATTTTCTTTCTGCAGAATTAGGCTACTTTTAACACTGTTGTTTTTCATGTGCATGGCTTGAAGGAACCCCGATAATGTGATATTTAGCCCCTGAAAGCAATCGGGCAGGTTTTGTTGTGAAAACCCTGCTGAGGCCTAGCAGTTAGCAACACTTGTTAGGCTGTTGTGCTCATATGGGAGCTTGAGTCTCGGGCCCCAGGTTTCCTGTCTGTGCAAATAAAAAAAAGACTAAAATTAAAACCCACACACACGCACTACATTACAAATCACCCATAAGTACGTGTTTCTCCATTACATCAGCTACCAATGACTGGAAATTAAGACACAGTGGGCATCTTACAGCCAGTTTCCCAGATATGATTGTATAATAGTTTTAGTCTAATCTACTAAATGTGTTGTGAGTAGCCAATTATCCAATTGCATGCATGAGGACACAGTTTTATCATTGTTTACAACAATGTAATTACAAAAAAGCTTTGGCAAATAAATTAAAGAGATTAACATATTAGGACCTCTAATTGCATTTAAATGACATGCATAATGTATAAATGTTCGCCAAAGATGGAGAGCTGAATTCTTGATGAAGTTTCCCAAACGTTTAGCTACACAAATGCTACCCAATTAATTCTGCCGGGTCTGTTTCTCAAGCCCATGCGCTATTTGTTAAGGAATTATCGATTTGTATTTAATTAAGCTCACTTACTTGCTCGCTGCTGACGCAAGATTGATCAAAGCAGTCAATAACAGCATATTAAAGAAATGACTTTTGAGATTTTTCTTTATGAGCGCGCGGAACGAACAATCTGTCTTGAAATATGCAATTCAATATTTCTCAGTGTCACGCCACCCATCTAGCTGCTGCAGGCTTGCTAAAGTACACATAATGGAAAACATTGAAGGGTTAGCAACATATCCTCACATAGATGATATGAGAGCAAAGACCTCGGGCACCATTGAATTCACATTTGAAAAACCATTTCTAGCCAGTTGACTTTTCATTTCATTTGGCCATAGATCAGCCCTCAATGAAGGGCAGTTTGCTGATTGGGAACTCAATGCTGAATTCACTGAAAAGCATCAATGTTCAGCCACTACCCTGCAACATTTTATAAAAGGCATTTGTATTTACCAATCAATAATTCATTATCTCTGTATTAATGCAAGGCCTTGACATGAACATGGCTATATTGTAACAGCCGGGTGTGTGGGAATAACAGCGTTTTGTCCTGTTTCATTTCTGAATCATATCATGTTGGTTTTTTTATGGATGTAAAATGTCTTAAAGGCCTCTTCAGCCTTTTCCCATTGCTGCGTGATGGAGAGCCTCTAGGTTTAACAGCATAATAATGTAATATCATGAGGGGTAAATTTCTTATTTGAAATGAAGCATCACGGTGAATACTCTATATCTCTTACCGGCTTCAATTGGTTTCCCCCAGAGGACACAAACTTCATTATGAGCTCTTTCTCTCCCTCTGTGGGGGTATCAATACTTTATACCATCTCTTGCTGCTGTTTAAACAGTGCTGTTCCTCTACTCCGTTTGTAAGATGCGGCGGAGGATTCGCGATAGGACATCAGTAGATCAGAAACAGGGCCTTGGTGTTGCTCTTTTCCATGGGATCCCCCAAGCACCCCCTCCTCGTTATTGTGTGCGACTATCATATTGCAAAAGGAGAAGAGAAAGAAGTATTTTTTCTTGGCCATTTGTGAAAAGCTCATTAAAACAGCCCAAGAACAAACAAAGCTTTTCCTCTGAGGCCCCCATTCAGAGTCATCCCATAATTTCCCACTAGTTTTAATAGTTGAGATAAATTAATTATTCCTTCGTGGAAAATACATTCTTTGCCATCTTTGGCTCATTGTTCTTGTTGGAGAGAATCGAGCCCAATCCTGGGAGAAATAGAGTTGCCTTTCCTGCAGGGAAATCAAACTGCTCGCTGCAATCAGCCAGGACCAACGACAATTAAACCATTAGTATCTGGTATAGGAGACTCTTTGCACAATGTACATCTTACTAATGAATCCAGAGGCAACTCATAATTACACAGTTTTGTCTCGTAAAGATTAGCTGCCCACTGAAACTCAGTAGAACATCACATAACGTTTCACTTCTTGCTCTTTCCGGCTGGGACGTCGAATGAAGACAGTGTTCAGAGTGACAAATGAAAATCAATTGGAAACTATTTTGGAGATATCATTAAAAAAACAAAGTTTAATAATTAAATGTGTTCATTTCATGACTGTGCGCTTGTAGTAAGTGTTTTTAAAAATGTAGTCTCGCTGAGATTAATAGGCCTTTTGGCAGAAAAAAAAGGATGTTAGGTGGTTTCAGGTTCTTTAATTGTGAAATGACAAACATTTAATCACTTCCATGCAGGAACATGAGCAATATACAGCCCTAAATGAGCAATTGCCTCAGCAAACAATTAATCTCTGGGTGTCTGTCCACGGAAATATACAGCCATTTCTCTTATGTACCTTAGTTGAAAATGACTTTTTTTTCAGGGTAAATCTGTGAATGTTGGTGAATTCAGGAAAACTGTAGTAAACTGAATTTCTCTTTTGTATTTTAAAATGCTGTGACATATTGAGATGTCTATCAGTTTGTTAAATTAATTAAATTCTTGTAGATTATTTTCAAAACTTATTCCGGTTATGTGCATCAAGTCTCAGTACAGGAGAAAATCTATTAGTTGTTCGAAACAAAATCTATTATTGTAGTTCTTCTTCCTACCAGAGGATGGCGCCACTGTAATAAGGAACATAAGCGTGACTTGATAAGCTGAATTTTTACCTTGTCCATGGAACCAAATGACTTTTGTTATAGTTGGTGCCCCATAGTCAGTATTATAGTCTTTGCACTATAGTAAATATAGAAGGTTATTATTATTAGTAAGTTTTAATATGGAAAAAAACTTGTAGTATGTACTTGTACCTATTACATGTTAGTTGTAACACATAAACAGATTGTTTTCCATTTCCGTATCAATAATTCTGTTGTCCCCCACTTTTTTATTGATTTTTGCACTTATACATTGCCTTGTTTTTTCCTCCTGTAGGCTACACTGTGTCTGCAGTTATGATTACAAAAAACACAAGCTTGTTTGCAAACTTTTATTAACAGAACCAGGGGCTGTCAGTACATTAAAAATCTTCATATTTACTCTCAAGATTTCCCTGGAACATGAGACAACAAAATATGTTAATGTAGTAACATCTGTAGATAGAAGCTTTCCAAATGCAGAATTATTTTTGTTTATGCAGACATTCTTCACAACTTAAACTCACTGATTCTCTATTATAAACCAGTGTTTAAACTTGGCTACTCTGCTCAAATTCAGCAGTTTAAAGTTGCTTATTTTCCGAAGTAAGAAATATGACGCACGTTCTAGCAGATTTTGCATTTGAATTGTTTTAGTACAACAGTTTCTTTGTAGTGATAAAGGCATTTTGTGGTCCTTTGAAAGTTTACCGAGGCCCCCTAGTGGGTCCCGGCCCTCCCGGTTGAGAACCACTGCCCTATCCAACCTCAAAAAGCAAAAAGAGCCCACTCAACCGCAATCTTTCCTCCTTTGAACAGTGTGTGTCTAAGTCAATCTCGCCGCCTTCCGATTGGCTGGATTTGTCATTCCGCTTGAATGGGGTGTGTCGTGATTGGCCGCCGCCTGATTGACGTCATCCTGTGAGAGGAGGTTTACTCTGGGTTTTTTTCTGTCACTGACACATGTAGAGCACAAGCGACAAGCAACGGCGAGACATCAGCGCAGAGGACGGTTACAAACAGAGGCTCTCGCTTCATCTATGGAAATTACGGAAGACATTCCCGAACGCTCGTTTAACAAAACCGCAGCCGATCTTTCCAGTGATAACCAGAAGATCTGAAAAGGTGACGGCAACAGTGGAAATACAATCTGAAAACTCCATTTGCTTCACTCTTTCGCAGCAGTGAGAAGTATCCATGCACGCGCTCCGTCTGTGAGTTTGTTGGACTGACTGTGCGCCTTATTTTTATTGTCTACCGACAACACAGACTGCTATACATTTGTTCATTAACCATCAACCATTGCATTTCAAATAGGTGAGTACATTTCTCAACAACACTTTTTATTCTATGAGTAATAGTAATTTCATGTCGCGAGAGGGAGACAGATTTGGGACGGATCGACACAAATAATGTCCTAGATTAGTGAAATGTAAGCATAAAGATGTCAGTTTTTTTTTTTTTTTTTAGATGTTTTTGTTATTGCATATACGATTTGTGTTGCATGTCACGCGCGTAATAAATAACGTAATAACTAGAGGTAGTAAGGTAGCGTATTTGCTTGTGTGTTTACTCACATAAAGACCGCAGGTTTACGTAGAAGCTCGATGGAAACGGCAGGCGTTTCTAACATCAAAATAGCGTAGTAGAAGTGCTCGCGTGCTGTGCAGATGGTCAACAAACCATAACATAAGTGCTATTCTGTATCTTTTGCTGTGCCTTGTGCGTTGTGGTGAGGAGCAGCTGTATTTAGGCTCCAGGACTGCAATCTGTATTACTGGCCACGGGGCTGCTGATCTGTTTTATATTTCTGCACATCCCCTCGCTTAAATTGCCTGTCCGTGTAATTACTTGAGTTTGCCCATTTGACTTAAAAGCCACCCCCTCCCTCTCTTCAAATCTCCCCTCTTCCCTCTTACTGGGAAGGAAACTTGACGATGGTCCGATCTTATTTATCTGGGGGAGTCACTTTCGGTCTCTGATTCATCTCCCTTTAGATTTAATCAGCACTAAGGTATTGCTTGTCCCTAAGAGCCTCCACTAATGGGGTTACTGAATGCCTCTCTCTCTCTCTCAGTGCAATGTTTTCTACCCCCCGCCTCTCTCTTCTCCTCTAATTACCTTTCAACAAAGATTTGGCTTACAGCCTTCCACGAATATATCTTAAATTTTAATCTTTCCCACTTCGGTCCAGCAGTCCTCCTTATGAAACCTGGGAAAGATTAAAATTTCAGATGTATTAATGGAAGGATGGAGCAGAAGCGCACACATGCGGTACTGATGGATCAACAGAGCAAAGTACAGAACTGCAATCATAAATGAGGGCTCGTGGTTAATGTGATTTCTGTCAGAAGCAGATTTTTCTGTGGGCCGGCATTAACTGATTCTCGCATATGCTGAATGATCCAGCATACCGGGGGTAATTTCACGCGGCAGTGACCAGTCCCCAAAGCGAACGCTGCTGAATGTTCTTCATGATGTTGGCTGGAAATCCGTCATCTGATAACCTTAGTGAAAGCGAGTGGAATATGTCGACCTCTGAATGGTTCACACAACTTCAAGGTTCCTCAATTAACTGCCCCAGTTCTGGCCACAGTAGCGCTTGGGTTTCTCTCTTTCTCTTTCTCATGTTAAGTATCATGGAGGTTGAGGTAAATGTAGTTTAAAAGCAATGTAGACAACCTAACAAAAGCCAGCGCCTCTTTAATTGTTCCAGCGACTCTAATGTTATCAGCGAAGAGACATTTATCACAAATGGACCGAAGGAGCTGACTTCAGCGCTTAGATTAAGATCAAGGACAGCCTGCCACTTAAAACAATTCTCAGACTTGCTTGCAGGCATTATATGCATTTCAATTATTTCAAAAGAGCTTTTAGGAAGCATGCCTCTGAAAACATTCAGTGTTTTGGGTCACTGTTCAGGCTCCAGGTGTTTTAGATATTGCAAGAACAAAACTTCTGTCAGAAGTTCAGGAAACTCAAGTGTGCTGACTTTGAAAGATAGGGAGTATTGTAATGCTGATGGTATTTGTATACTTTTAGGGACACTGTTCCTTTTTTGGTTTCAATTTACATATATATATGGGTTATAGTTATATAATTTGTTTTTGAAGGAGCTTTCCAAAGAATGGGTTAAGCAAAAAAAACAAAAAACTTGTATAAACTTCTTGACTCCCCAGTTCTAACCGCTTATCCCGGCTGTCTCTTCATGTTTCTGCAGACACAATGGTGAACCCTGGAGGAAGTGCCCAGCCCCCACCTGTTGGAGCGGGATCTCTGTCGTGGAAGCGCTGCGCGGGATGTGGGGGAAAGATTGCCGACCGTTTCCTCCTGTATGCCATGGACAGCTATTGGCACAGCCGCTGTCTGAAATGTTCCTGTTGCCAGGCCCAGCTCGGAGAGATCGGCACATCCTGCTACACCAAAAGTGGCATGATCCTATGTAGGAATGACTACATCAGGTTAGCTGCGTTTATTAATTAGAAAAGTCACAACCAGGACCATATTCACACGTCTTTTTGTGTTTGTAAAGGCGTTCTTTGAAGTTCCTTCAGATTTCCGTCGCACTTGTGAAATTCATTTAAAAAGGGGTCTTCAGTAATGTCTTTTGAGGATAGTGTAGTTTTGCTCTGCTCCTTTTTCATGGTCTTTGAAGCCAAACTTCAGATAGTTCATACATCTGGACATTATGACAGTCCAAAGACCACATGAAATGACATTAGGCATGTAATGATTAGATGAAGTGATGGTTGTCAAGAAAAAAAGATTTGAAGGAAAAAGTTACAAGCCATCAAGCTTCTCACGGAGCGCAGCGTATTTTCCATTGAGAACATGTGTCTCAGATTGTGCCGTCAGCTGCCCTTGTTAAAGCGCGCTGGTTAAACCCTCAACGGGACACTCTTAAAAAAGAGGTCAAGCCACTGACATGTTGACAGAGCAGAAGACGAAGGAGATTCTTTCTCCAGAACATCTGCAAGTCTGTGGCTCTCGCCATATTTCATCCTTAAGCAAAAGGAGCCACGCTGCTGCGTCTGTGTGTGTGTGTGTTTTCTTTACGAGATGCTAAAAAACTCAATTGGTAAGGCATAGCTGACCTTCGACTCTGCAGGAATTTAAAACCGTTTTCACATCCTCTCCAGCATGTTTTGTTTATCACAAAGAGACCATTTAATTAGCGAAAAGACTTTTTAAATATTTATGCAAGTAAGTCTGACACCCAAAGCAGTGGCGGGGTGACGGCACGGCAGTCTCACTCAGCTGATGTGGATGGCCTGATTTGACAGGCTGATCCTTCAACACCTTGACCTCTGCAAGGGCAAACAGAAACTTCTTGCATTGAGATGTTTGCAGTCGTCTTGGATTATTTCTCTGGTTCTGAGGAATGGAAAAACACTGTGAGGGTCACTGATAACGAAACGCCTATATTTTTCTTATTAAAACAGGCAGAGCGATTTAAAAGTTAATTCATAAAATGGAGAATCCATGATATATTCTGCTCTTCCTGCCAGAAAAGAGTGTTTTTTTGGCAGAAGTGCAGTCATTAGTGAGTATTTACCTTGGCATGTGCGTCGCCCTGGATAATTCAGCGAAGCCTCGAACTGACACTACTGCTGGCAGGCTGGAACAACAGGTGTCAACCAGAGCAAACCTGAGACGACCGGTCCAAATGTGAAGAGTGCCTTCACTCTTTCCACTCCACCTGATCTGAAGGGATCAAGTCCACAAGACTGGCCTCTAGAATCAGGCCTGCGAGCCTAATTAAAACGAGCGGGGAGGGAAAAGTAGCTACACCTTTCTCCTTGTAATGAGTGCGTCGGGCGGGAGAACGGAGCTAAAACACAGCTCGCGCAAGCCTGTGATCTGAGGAGAGATAAGAGAGAGGGGAAAAATAACATCTGACAGTGAGTCCACACAATTAAAAGCTTTAATTAGAGTCCCCCTCCATTTTCCTTTAGTCCTGATGGGTTTTATCTAATGAGATCTAGTGCCTGGCTCCTATCCGCTTCCAATGACGTGTCCGAAATGAATGAGAGCCACATTGCAAACAAAACATTTAATTAACCAAATTGGCTTTTGAGAGAGCGGGAGCGCAAGGGAGAGCGAGAGAGAGAGAGAAGAGGGGATTATTGCGAAGGCCAGTCCCCTTAGGGGATTTTAAAGGGGCCTCCCTTATTTTTGTAATGGATTATTAAATTGCCCTTGCTGTGTAAATAATGAAGTTACATATCCAGAATTATATTAATACCACTGATGCAAAAAGGCTTAGCGATTGATTGGGATGGCGCGAGCGAAACGCATCCCATTTTCCCTAATGGCAGACGGGGGGGAAAATGACATGGGATGATAGGCTTCTGATACCGAGGCCACCAGCGCCGAGCACAAGGGCAACCGCCATGAGTTGTAGATTTCAGCAGTTTTAGCGTCAGAGAAGCTGGGGGACTCATTGAAAATCATGTTGTCCCTAAGCCATTGCTGATATTTGTGTGAGCGGGAGAGAACCGAGACGGAGAGAGAGAAAGGGAATTAATTTGGGGAGAGAGCAATTACGTGACCATTAGGTCGGGGGGAAAAACACTGTCCTTTTAATTGAATAGAGCCAGGTAATTAAATGGCACTTTTCCAATAGAACGTGCTAGGTAAATCTAATAGTTGGTTATTTAATATCACTTTGAAGTCTGCCCACTCAAGCACTATGACAGCACAGGAGCATGTGAACTATTAAGCCAGGAAATACTTGGATCTCCGAAATTAATTAAATCGCATGCAATTTAGGGGAAACGTTTATCTTGATTTGTCATAACAGAATTAATTCAAGGCCTTCAATCCACTTGGGACTAGATCTGTTACTCTGAATTAACCGAGTGTCATTTGGCTGCTTTCAGCCCCCTCCACCTGCTCGCCCGCCCGCCCGCCGTTCTCTTCCCTTCCACCCCACCCACCTTCTTTCTGTCTCTCTCTCTCTCTCTCTCTCACACACATACACACACTCTCTTTCCCTAATGCAACATCGCCATTATGCAAAGCCCTGCTTAAGTATCAATATGGCCCGGTGCTTTTAAGGTGCTTTGGCTGCTAATGTTGAGAGGCATTTTTACAATGGACTGTGTTGCAGAAATCATTGTTGTACCAACTTACATCACTCCACTCAAAAGGTTCCGCTTAAGAGGCCGAGCTTCTGCCAGATGGCCCAAAACAGCCCTGCTAGGTTGTATTTTACCTCACAGTCGGTATCCAAATTAAATCCTCTAGACATCGCCTATGGAGCGCAGACAGATTTCTTGTCTTGCTTTCGTAATGAAAGACAGCCGTAGATTGCAGCCCCTCTTTATTCCAAGACGGAGCAAGTCAATAAATCAGCATTCCGCAATGTTTCCGCTGACAAAATCCTGCTCCTCTGATTGATCAAGGGGCTGAATACCTAGAAAGTGAGAAAACAACAAAGGAGAGGGCTGATATGCGGAAAGGGAAGCCAAAACTGGTGGTGTCATTGCAATTAAAGAGTCCCTTGGCCTTAATTATGGTGACCCGTGATATCGCTCCTCTACGCTCCCCTCGTCAGCACAGAAGTTCAATGGTGAGAGAGAGACCATTAGAGGTGAGGAGCAGACTGATAGCAACTTAATTGAGCACCTAAAGCCTTCAGGCCTTTAAATCAAATGCTATCAGCAGCCATCCCCTGCTCAAATAATTAACCTGCTACGTATAGAGGCAAGAAAACAAAAAAGGGATTCTTCGCGCTTTTCCTCGGAAAGACACCGGGACAATTAAAAGGGGAGCGCACTGTGAGCCCGAATAATGTGCGCTTGTAAGTGAATTTAGGTGCGAGCGCTCGGGGATTGTCGGAATCAAGCACACGTCGTGGCGAGGCAGATTGCTTTCTCAAGGCCAGGGGAAGATGTCATTTTCCAGGTGAATCAAACTGCAGCGTTTAAAGACCTTCCCCCCTGACATTTGCCTAGCATGACTGGCCCATCGACGCCATTGAAGCCGCGCTGTTGTCACAAGCCTACAGCTAATTACGTTTGAAATTGAGTTTTGATTGAGCTGCTCCAATCGATGCCACAGCCAAATTTGTTTTCCCCTCCTCCCCGCCTCACCCTGCAGCCGCGGCTGAAGAGAGACTCTAAAGCTTCGCTCGCTCGTGGTATAGCTCCCTCAATAAACGCCACACGTGTATGCAAAATGTCGCAGGTGACAGCTGTTTCGATGTCGGGACGTACAGCTTCCCGTGCATGCCGTGATGTTGTATCACGGAATACACACAAAGCACGTTTATCATTTTACGTGTTGGAAGTATCTTGGGGGACGAAATCATCCGTGAACTCTTGGGTTAATCTGTAACTGTGTACACGAGGAACACGCTGTGACACCCAACGTTCCCTTCATTACTTTCCTCTCTACCCCTTTGTGGTTGTTCCCCATTTCCCTCCCTCTGTCCTTCTAACGGTCTCTTTCTTTCTTGGTTCCTTCCTCATATTTCCCTCTCTCCCTCCCTCTCTCTCTCTCTCTCTCTCTCTCTCTCTCTCTCTCTCTCTCTCTCTCTCTCTCTCTGGAGCTTGTCAGATGCTGTGGTCTTATTTGATTGCATAGGAAAAGTGCAGTGATAGAGCAAACAGCCAGTGAGATATGATGACAAATGGGTCCAGATCCCAGTAAATTACTTTCTGCTCAAATCGAAATTTCATTCAGTTTGTTGCTCGGCAAGATGAAGTAATCTAAATTGTGGACTCAGAAGGCAGATAGAAAGGAAGCAGGAGCAAGCATTTCATTATCAAGAGACTGAGAGAGAGAGAGGGAGAGAGAGGGAAGGTTAGAGACGAAAGAGATGAGCAGAAGCAAATCTAAAGTGTTGACACCATGATTGAAAAGGTTAACCCATGCACATTATATATCAACCTGGGTAGCCGAGGGTTTCTAATGGAAAGGCGGCAGTGACTGAGCACTCGCTTGAGTCCTAATGGCAAAAGCGCTGTGTCTCCGCCTAGATGTACAATCAAATATTCTTAGGCCCTGATTGCTTATGTTCTAGGTTATTATTAGGTTGCAAAAAATGAACACCAAAGGTAATACTTAGTCCCAGTGGCAGAGGCTTTTGGAGGACAGGATGCAGGATTTTTTCATTTGGTTTGCCGATATTACTGTGATTTTATTTTTCCTACATCAGAATATTGAAGATGTAATTTGTTCTGCATGTGTGCATTTGAGAGAGAGAGAGGGAGAAAACGAGGCTGGGCACAGGATTGAAATGATTTAACCTGTCCTTACAAGGATTTCATTGTTACAGTAAAACAAGGCCAAACAGGTTAACAAATCTTTTTGATGCACACAGAAGTATTCATTCGTGTCAGTGTTAATAATTACCTTGTCTATTGTGTTTGGTTTTAATTTAATTTCATTTGCCATCACATACTCGCCCTTGTGTTGAAAACCCTTATGACTTGTACGTGGATCACAAATGGAGAAGTTTTGAAAAATGTTACGGCTGCTCTCTTCCATACAATGAGAGTAGATGATGACCATGACTGTAAAGCTCCAGAAAGTGCAATAAAATACTATAAAGTATTGTAATATCAGTCCACATGCCTGATGCGCTATATGCACCACCTTTTAAAAGTTCAGGGTAGATTTGTTGTTGTTGAAAAAATGTATACTTTTATTCCGTAAGCGTTTATATTGTAACAAAATGTTTGCTGTTTTTTTTAACTTGAAAACATACTCTAGTTTGCACAAAAAATGTAAGCAGTACGTTTACAGATGGGGTATTAATTATGAAATGTCTTTTGGGCAGCAAATCAGGATATTAGAATTATTTTGATGGATAATTTGATACTGAAGATTTAACTGATGACTGTGGAAAATTCAGCATTGCCATTATAGGAATGAATTACATTTTAAAATATATTAAATAGAAAACGGTAAATTGTGACAGTATTTTACTGTTTGGTCAAATACATGCAGCCTTGATGAGCGAAAGAGACCGTGTGAAATAGGGCTGTAACGATTCGCGATATGAAACCGAAATGTGTGATAACGGAGAATCGCGACACACCCCGTGACTACCTTTCCAATCATGTGACACCTCCCTGCAAAAGTTGAGCTAGTTGAAGAAGAATGTGAGGAAACATGGCAACCAACCCAGAGATTGCGGCCCTTCC
>JAUMHR010000099.1:2413403-2432766 GCA_032361145.1 Enteromius fasciolatus | reverse complement strand
AGCTATCAATAACGTAATTTCTAGAATATATAATATCAATACGGTAGCAATCTGTACTTTTTAATACAAAAATGTTTGTTAAGTAATTTGTAAATATACTTTCATTTGACAGCATATTGCCCCGTTGGCGCTCCGACTCCGCTAATAACAACCTCGTTGCTGCTAACAAGCAACGAGGTAATAGTGAATACTGTTCTTTAATCTAAAGTGTTACCATTGTTTTATTGTGCCAGCCTACAATTTATAATGTGTCACTGGCTACTTTGGATCCTCTTTTCAGAAACCTCCAAACAATATACTGTACTGGCTGCTGAAACATAGTGAGTTATGATTGTTTTTTTTTTTTAAATAATAATATATGATTTTTTGGAACATTAGAATACCCCTGCTGTAGACTTTCTTTTCTATAATCTCATTTTATCTATCCTCACTGTTAAAGTCGCACATTTTTTCTTCTTGTTGTTTCTTTGTAATTTTGTCCTTATGATCTTTATTGCTGATTTAGTACAAAGATCATCATTATTTGACATCTTTATTATGTATTTTGGCCCTCCACGTTTCAGTGCATGCAGGTCGGGAGGAAGTTTTACTGAAGCTCAATCAGAACACGGACATAATGTTGGATTCCCATCTGTAATTTGATAGCCGAATGAAAGGAGTATACCTGGAAGGGCACAAAGCGTTTAAAGATGGCTGTAGCTGGCCCACTTGCCCTTGCCCTTAGTCTAACATTCAAGGGGAGAAGAGTATCCCTTTGTTATCATCCTTCTCTCTCTTGCAATTATCACCCTTTCCACTTCCCCCTGCCCTGCGGAGCCCAAGAGCTGAGCCGGCTGAAGACGAAGAATAGCTACATTTATAATTTTTTTACTCCCTCTCTCTCTCTTCACTCTCCATAGATTAATTTTCCAGGAAGCCCTGTCACTGGCCATACAGGGAGGGTGAGGGAGAAAGAGAGAGGAGAAAATGAGGGGAGGGGAGAGATTGGGGCTATGGTGCAAAAGCCTTTTCGCTTTCCTTTTTCCCCTTCTTTTTTTTCTTTGACAGATCATTTTCATACGGGGGTATCAGGGGGTCTGGCCGATAATTGGCATGCAGATTGCTACTGATGGCGTCCTGCAACAGAAGAAAAGAGCCGGCTAGTTAGAATAATGAGCCAGCCGTTCTGATGGATGGCCAAGAGAGGAGGTCATACAAAATGTTTCAGACACAATCCAAACCCCGTTCCCCTCCCCTCACCTCCGCACAAGCACCGCCAATATCCCTACTTCTCCCTTAAAGAGCCTCTCTTCTTTGCCTGATATTACATTATTGCTCTCCGATCTCTCGCTCCCTCTCGCTTCCTCTTCCTCTCACTTTGCTTCACTTGGATCCAGTTTTACTTGCTTCCAGCCTTTAGCTTAGATTTTCTTTCTTTTTCTGTAAAATGATACTTCAAGGCCTTGATGTCACAATATCGTTTTTATATAAATAAACCATAGCATTGTATACATTGGCTATATTCATGTTAGTTGATGCAATGCCATTAGAGTAAGGCATCTGTAACTTCGCCTGCATTTGGCAATTAACTGATGGTGTTAAGTGGCTTCTTTTCATCGGTTCCATAGAAAAGGCAGGTTGGTGAGAAATTCTCTCTTCATTCAGTTTCCAGATACTACACGATAGAGTTAAAATAAGGCTTTATACTGTGACTTCTAAAGGACATCTAATAGGGGTGCTGTTGAAGTATATTTCATCATATTTCCTATTCTTTTTTAGTTTAGATGTCTTCTCCTTTATTTGTGTAGAAAATAGCGCATTAGATGCATGGCTGTGTTTATATGTGCTTATATTTGTGCTAAGGAGTGCACTTGATAACACCAAAGCTATTTCATTTTACGACTATGAAAGGGAACGTACAGAGTTTATTTGTATTTGTCTAACCTACAAAATTCTACTATCGCTTGAAAATATGTTAGACATTCCTTAGTAACCTCGATAGCTGAAAAACACCCCCACAGCATGATGCTGCCACCACCATGCTTCACTGTTGGGACTATATTGGACAGGTGATGAGCAGTGCCTGATTTTCTCCACACATACCGCTTAGAATTAAGGCCAAAAACTTCTATCTTGGTCTCATCAGAGCAGAGAATCTTATTTCTCACCATCTTTGAGTCCTTCAGGTGTTTTTTAGCAAACTCTATGCAGGCTTTCATGTGTTTTGCACTGAGGAGAGGCTTCCGTCGGGCCACTCTGCCATAAAGCCTGGTGGAGGGCTGCTGCAGTGATGGTTGACCTTCTATAACTTTCTCCAATATCCCGACTGCATCGCTGGAGCTCAGCCACAGTGATCTTTGGGTTCTTCTTTACTTCTCTCACCAAGGCTCTTCTCCCCCCGATAGCTCAGTTTGGACGGCCAGCTCTAAGGGTTCTGGTCGTCCCAAATGTCTTCCATTTAAGGATTATAGAGGCCACTGTGCTCTTAGGAACCTTATGTGCAGCAGAATCTTTTTTTGTAAGGGGGACTGAATACTTTCCCTATACCCACTGTATCTACAGCTGTTCAAAAATACAATCAAAACAGTAATATTGTAAAGAATAATTACATTTTAAAATAATTTAATATTTTTTTTTCAGCAAAAAAAAAAATTCAGCAGTCAGTACTCCAATCTTCAATGATACTTCAGAAATCATTCTAATATGCTGATTGCTGGTGCCAAATATTTCTTTTCATTCATTTTCAGGATTTTTTACTTAATGAAATGTTCAAAAGAACAGCATTTATTTTTAATAGACATCTTTTGTCACATGCTATGTTTTATTGTCATATAAAATGTATTTTTATCATATAATGAATGTCTAATAGTATTATATTCAGCATAAAGCCTCGTTCACACCAAGCACAAGAAATATTGCAGCATCAACACCACAACTATAATGAAAAGGAAGGAAAGGAGGAAAGAACATGAGGCCATACTAGGAATTTGAGCTCAGCGTTTAACCCATCCAAGTGCACACACACAGCAGTGAGAAGTGATCAACCACACACACCTAGAGCAATGGGCAGCCATTGCTGCGGCGCCCAGGGAGCAGTGGGGGGGATCAGTGCCATGCTCAAGGGTCTCACCTCAGTCGTGGTATTGAAGGTGGAGAGAGTGCTGGGAATTCACTATCACCACCCACAATCCCGTCAGACCTGGGACTCAAACCCACAACCTTTGGGTGACAAGTCCAACTCCCTATCCATTAGGCCACAATAAAGGCAAAGAGAAACAATATCGTTGGAAACATTTTCAGAATGACCAAGATGATGAACGATAGTAAGATTGACAACCACCTGCTATCACGTGCTTGAGAATTAAAAGCGGCAGACGCACTTGAGCTTATAAAGTTACCGTTCACTGGTGTGGACGCAAATATTGTTATCGTTATCTTAATAGTTATCATACTTAGTGTGAACTGACGTTAAGATTTATTATTGATTAAGATGATTATTATGATTATTTGGTCATTACATATAATAACTTTTCTTTATAGAACCTGTCTTAAAATCAGTATTAGCTTTTACTTCAAATATTACATCTTCCTAAAGATGGCCTTCATCTAATCATTTGGATTTGACTAAATCTCTAGCTGAAACACCCACTCAGGGATTCTTTGCAATGCCATGAGGAAAGATTCAGTTCTTTAAAAACACAAAGTTCTCAATAGTGCACTGACAAGAGGATTTGGGGTGTTGGGCCTTACAAAAATCAACCACCATCAACCTCAGTGTGAACCAGAAACCTGTTCACCTCTGCAGGCGGTAGTAATTATTTTCTGAATGAAGGCAGGTATTGGAATGCTGACGCACCCTGTTTCTGCTTTGTGTTAAAACCAGAGGCTTTGAACGTTTCTTTTTTTTAATCTCTCCTTTTCTATTCTTTACTGTTACCTAAGGTCTTAACTCCCATATCTGTAACCACATAACTACTCTAGCTAAACCCCACCCATTGTGTCACTACTTATCTGTCTCTCTAACTGTAATACATGGCTGTTCACTCACTCACAGATCCATTGGCGATGTTGAAACCGTCCCTTGTTAATGGCCAGTATTTCCCTCCTGCATTTCTTCATGACTCTGCACTGTGATGTCAGAACGGGCCTGGAGGGTGTGGTGAGGCCTAGTAGTTAAAGCTTCTCACACAAAGGAAGCTGTCACTACCACACCGCCCCATGAATGCCGTCCCTCCTCACTGATCGCTTCTAATCCCTGCAGCTATACTGATAATTAGCCCGGCCTGTCATCCAGCTCGGCACAGCCTCCTCTCTTTGATCACCTTCAGCACAGGTAATGCAGCAGAGGAAGGGATAGAGGACACACACTTAACTCTGTGTTTGCAACTTTTTTTTTTTTATATGTGGTCCCACAAAAGCTTAGCGTAAGTATCCCTTTGGTGCCACCCTGTAACTCTCACCTACATATCCTTTATTGAAACACACAACAGATCGTAGAAACCTGAAGAGAATTCTTTGGAAAACATTTGAGGCAGGCAGTAACAAAAACATCTTGATAAAGAGCTCAGATTAAATCGCTAAAGTTTTTTTATAGATTATTTCAGATTTGAGTTCACCACATGTTTGCGTTACGTTGTGGTATGGAAGTTATAATATCTGCATTTTTTGTGTGACGAGGAAAGAAGGGAAAGAGCACTGTTGTATAATCTATCTCTTATCAGTGGATTGAAAATAGATTATATGCATCAACCCAGCACTTAAAATGGTCTTGGGTTCTTGTGCTATTATTTATCTATTTATACTTAACATTTATTTATTTATTTATTTTTTGCTTATTTGAAAACAATATAATATTTCTAATCAGGCATTAAAAACAACTTGTAATATTAAATTTATTAAAACTTACACAAAACAACCAGGAGAGCTTTTTTCTTTAGCATTTTTTTTTCCTTTAATGTAGCAGTTGACTTGAAATATCATCTACATAACAAACCAATTATGGTAACACTTTAGAATAGGGAACACTATTAACTATGACTTTTCCCTCATAAATTCCTAAGTTGCTGCCTATTAATAGTTTGTAAGGTACTGTAGTTTGTGAAGTTTAGGCATTGGGATTAGGAGTGCAGAATAAGGTTATGTAGAATAAGGCATTAATGTGTGCTTAATTACTTTTAATAAATGCCTAATATTATTGTAATATGCATGCTAACGAGGAACTAAAGAGACCATAAGATAAAGTTTTACCCAAATTATTTTACACATTTGTATTTGGTGCTTTTTTAAATATAAATATAAATATATAAACATTTAAAAAGGCTTTTTTTAAAATAAACTAAAGGCAAAACCTGTTAAGAATTACTTGAAAAAATTGAAATAATTATACACTTAATTGTACTTTCCCTTATATATTATGTACAATATATTTTTATATTTTCATCTAAAATATTGATGTGATTGATTGTAAAAGAAAAAATGAATAAATAAATTTAAAAATCCAACATTGTATGTGTCTCTTAGTCTGTTGTTGACATTAGGTTATTTAATTTTTATGTGTCATTTATCCATTTATGCAATTAACATATAAATCACTTAAAAAAGGTTTTCCTTAAGCTTTTTGTATCTTTAAACATTCAGCTATTTTTCCTTTGCTAAAAATCTGCACACATTTATTGCTCACTTGTCATTCAACATTTAACACACTTTATCTGAAGCGATTTCCAGTTCAAAGCATCAACCTTTCCAGTGAGTTACATCACCTCCACTGCTGCAGTTTGCAAGTGCTGTGTATTCAGGATTAGTTGCTAATCGGGATAGTCCAATTTACTGCAACTCGTGAGTATTGTCATGGAGATGCCAAGGACTGAACTTGCGAATCATGTGCGCCATACGACCACCGAGCTACATCCTCTTATTAGCATGATTCATATTCCTGAACAAACTCGAACCTGGAAATTTCAGGAAACGCCAACTTTAAAGCCTGTACTAAATCTGAGCTGCGCTTTCATCAGCTTTTGCACAGAGGAAGTGTCCGTCCCAGAGGGTTCTCGCTGCAAACATAATCTCTCCCGCACCCCCATCAACGCCAAACAGAAAGGGAACAAATTCACTGTCTCATCCTCATTCTTTCTGTCGTGCCAAGAAGCTGTATACAGTACACTGCAGATCAAAGCCTTAATTGAAAAATAATTATAGGCACTTAATCATGGGAGGCGGTGGGCTAATTGAAGCAAAAACAAGGCAGCGAGTGGAGGCCCTCCGAATCGTAGCAGAAAGAGGATATTGTGTGAGCTCCCGTCTTTAATAAAGCATCGTCTTCAATCCCCCATTGTCTCCCAGATTAAATTGGAGAGGGCTATTAGCAGAGTTAATTGACTCTCTAATTTAGATCTGGCCAGTCTCAATGCATAACGGATGTGAGTCGCAGCGGCCCATGATGTGCTCACTCTGTCACACCATATTGCCAGACCTGATTGGTTAATGGCTCTGGAATCTGCAAAGTTTGGGCCCATCCTTCAACTGCAAGGGATCTCGGCCTTGCTGGAGGAATCTCCACCCTCAACTCACTTGTCAAGTGATTCTTCATTCCAGACCATACCCAGGACAGTGCTTGCAAGTTATTTTGACAATACTACGTTTGAATATCTCTAGAGGGAGTTCACGTTTCCAGGTAAGGACGAAGAACTATGCGTCTTAAATAAATTCACCCTGTGACCCCACAATCCACAAGGCTCTGACCCGGGGGTCAACGCATTAAGTCCAGCTATCGGTAATAGAGAAAGAGTCCTTATTTTCAAGTTCGGAGAACTTAAGCCTGCTGTATCCAGCACCGATGGGACGTGTCGGTTTCTAGCATCTGTGTCTTCTCTGTGTTCGAAAAAATAACTATTTCAATGTAAGTTGAATTCGTCGGTCTTTTCAGCGAGAGCCGCGCTGGATGTTGTATCGTCTGCTTGGTGTTGCGTATTAGTGGATGCCGCTCATTGAAGCCGGGTGCCCCCGGGCGTTCATCTTGGAGGATTTGAAATCCTCTGTCTGTCGGCTGAAAGCGGCAGCGCTGGCATTATGGAGCTTCAGGATGGACAGAAGATAAAGGAACAAGGACACAGAAGATTGCGAGGAACTATGGATTGACTAATTCAACACTTATTTCGAGTGTGAAATGTGGGTAAAAATCCTAATTGTCCTCTTCTTGACTGGCCCACATTCAGTGCGAAATCCTCAAGGCCTGTTGAGAAGAACAAACAAGCTGTTTCCGCTTGGGGCTTCGGAGAATGAAAAGAAACACTCTTATCAAGTGCTCTGCAAATTTGGTTCCAGCTGTGATACAAACGGCTTATTCTGAACACACTGCGTCCTCTAGTGGCAGCTGGGATGTAATAGCAACTAGGCATCAATCTAGTGGTTAGTGAGGAAGAGTTACAGAGGAAGTAAGTCAGGTAACCATGGGTAAAAGGCTGTAAATGGCACCCTATTTGTCACCATTTTCCCTGGAGAGTCTTTCATCTTGGCCAACACTGTGTGGCTCAGCTTCTTTTCTCCGAGACTTCGCTAATGGAGGGTCCACAATGATTGCAGCTGCTCGGGCAATCAGAGCTCAGAGGCACAGACAGAATTTAAAGGCCAGGAACCTTTATGTCTCTTTATGAGGATGCAAGCCATTCTAGGTCACAGTGTAAAATAGGACAAACAATTGTCAGGCCGCTGCTGAAAGAGCGGTAGAAGGCAGGTTGTGTGTTGCCGGGTGAGAAACGGAGAGGGGTGTGATTCAACATTAAATCTCATTCTGAGATGAATGTGTGCTGATAAGAATGGCAAGGAACCCAACTCTGTTGACCGAGAGATAAGAACATGCACCAGGCTATTGTGGGGACTGTAGTCTGCGCGGTCGCTTTTTATTTTTGGTCAGAACTTACAGCTACTTTACTTGTTGCAAACTACTGTGTACCATCTTTGTCACACATACACAATGGTGTAGAACTTATTTTGAAACAATTTAAACTTAGATTACAGATTTTGCAATTAGTGTGAACATTTCGAGTAGAAAAACTAAATAGTATTTTCTTGTAAAACGTCGTCCAGTGCAGAATCAGTACATGCTGGTTTAGTAATAATCCTTGATGGCATTATTATTAGCTGGAATGAGTATGGAATGTATCTGCACTCGTGAAAATTGTCAAATTTAAATATACAACTGTTTAATGTGAAAAAGGTGATAAAGCTCTGCCCAAGATCCGGCACAGAAAAATGAAAGCACGCATTATAAATCTCTAACCAAAAATCTGTAAATGTGTTACAATTTAGAATCAGATTTTATACAAATATCAGTTATGTTATAAATATCACAAATATATTTTTTTTGATGAAACAAATAATTACTTAATGTATGCAAAAATCTGACAGCTCATTGATTATTAGTGCTGCTTTCCTGTTTGGCTGCTAAAGTTAAAATGTGTCCTGGACTATGTTTAGAACTACTTAGGCACCTGAAAGTTATATTACAGCAAGCAAAAAGTAATGGCTGATTCTTTTGGGTATAATTTTTGGGTTTACTAATTTCCCAAAGGCTTTTTTATAATGATTCCTTTGTAACTGTGCTTGTACATTTTCTTTGAGAATTTGGGTTTGGAATGAAAACATGCCTTTATTTGACACAGTTACATCACACTTCACCACGCTCCTGGTCTGCTGGCCACAGAACTCCATGCACTGGTCCCTGAGGTCCCTGCAACCTCTGAACTTTTGTGTACTTTGGCACGATTGGCCGTGAGCTCTTCTATGGAGGACAGCTCCAAGTCACTCTCCTCATCAGACAGCTAGAAGACAGGTATATTTAAAAGCTTTTCAGTCGAATACTGAAAGCGATATTCAAAAACAAATTATATTTCTGCTCCAAGATTTTAACAGCACTGGAAATTACTTGAGAATATATGAGATATGTGGAAATGTCTGAGTGTGTTTTACCGCTCTCTGTTTTACAATGGCAGGGCGAGGGGAGGGGCTGGATGGGGGCAGAACTCTAGTCCCGCCTACTGGCATTTTGATTGGAGTGCTTAGCTGTCTTTCCAAACTTCTTGTCAATGTTTGGACAACGGAACCTGCAATCAAAAAGCATTTGTGTTAGCTGATTAATAATGTAAGAGTAAACAATTTTTAAAATTAAAATGTCTACATCCCACAGGAAGTTGGAAGTTCTATACAGGTAGCTGGCATTTCTAAAATATCTGTCTTTTCAGTTTTTGTTCTGTGCTGCAGGGATGATGAATTTAGACCAAAGACCAATTTTGTAGATTAAGACCTGGAACAAGTTAGCATTATATAATACGTTGAGGTTACAAACTATTCTAAACTAACCATTATTGGAAAGTATGAAAATGTGTGTTTTTTGTTTGTTTATTGGTTTTTAGTGAGTTATAGAAAAAGTTGACTTAATAGTTGAGTCAAGTGGTTGTAGTTTGTTTACAGTCTAGGTTTAGCTTTTCACGTCTGGTAATTTTATTTAGGATTTCAAATTAATCCAAGTTGTTTTCATTTGTTAAGACTATCATGTTCATCAAATCCTGGAAGAATCAAAGTGCACTTTTGTTTGCCACAGAGCTTATTTTCTGCAATAATCTGCAAAAATTCAATGGATATTTTTGTTTGTTTAGGGAACCAGGGTGATGCTTAATTTCCACAGAGCTGTGAACATATTTATATTAAATATATTTGGTAGTTGCGAATGGAGGAATATAGAACTTTAGCATTTGCTTACCATGCGAAATGGGACTTTTGGGAAGTCTGTTTGTGTCAGAAGCCTCAGACAGTTCACTGTCTGTCCAATCAGGCTCAGCTGTTGGGTTCAGTAGTGATCCTGATTGGACAAGGCGCACAGAGGGGGAAGGCTTGCCCCGTAAACTGGTAATAAAGGCCCTGTCCTCAACTGACTCATCCTCATCTGAACTGAAAGGTGGTGTGCTAACAAGAAAAATACACTCATTACTGATAAGGTAATATTCAGTATAGTTAAAAACAACTTGACAGCTCAGATTTCTATTATATGTCATATGTCTCTGAATAGTCTAACATTTACCACTTTTAAAAGAAAGCATACCTATTCCTTTTTTTCGGTGTTTTTGGAGTTTGATTCTGAGGTGCATTGGAGCGTGGGGTGGGTTTTGGAGTAAGTGCTTGTGGCTGCTGGCTCTTGGCCCTCCGAATGGACGACTTTAAGTCCTCCCTGGATCGGAAGCTTTTTTCCTTCACTAGGGTTGCATTTTTCTTTCCCTCTAAAACATATATATATATATATATATATATATATATACACACAAATGACTGATCTTGGATCAGAATAATGGCAACTAAATGGAACTGACTTGAAAGCAGATAAATTAGACGTGTGAGTATGGGTAATGTGGTGCCATGATAAATACCTCATTTGCTTACCCTGTTTTAAAGTGCTGAGTGTTAATTTCCCCTGGCTGTTTCGTAGGCTTTTAACTCGTCTGATGACCTCACGTGCCAGATAGTCTCTTTGGTTCTGAAGGTCTGGCTGCTGTCTGTATCTCTGCAGCTGCTGACCAGTCAACAGAGCACTCAGACTCTTAAAAGTTTGTTTAGAGATACCCTTGGTACCCTGCCAAAACATCATTTCAACCACAGAGCAATGCTGTTGAATGACAATATATATTTATGCATACACAGTTCAAAATTAATTTTATACATTGATTTGAGTTAGTTTACTAGAATCAGACTAAGATTCCTTAATGCTTTTATTGATGCTTGTTTAAGTGAATTTGTACCTTCCGCAGTCCCATATTCTCCAGTTTTTCCTCCAGTGATTCTTCTAGAATGGATCTAGATGCTTTCATCAGCTCTGACTTTCCTTTATGTAACTTTAGAACCTTCCACTGTGGTTCATCTGAATCCTCCATGCCCGACGCTGCATGCAATGTTTAAATAATGTACATCATAGCATGTTTGGTGTGTGTGTATGCATATATTGTGGTTAGAAACTACTGAGCCACATACTCTCTTCGTCTTCCACTTCTGGCTCCTCAGGAGAATCTTGGGCTTCTTGCAAAACTACTGGAGCTACCAAATGAGAGGCAAAAATGGGTCAAACAACACTGATTTTGATTAAAAGCAACACTATTTTATGTAATCAAGCGATGAGTAAATCCATAAATGGCAGCTATAATTAATTACCTGAGACTGACAGCTTTTTGATCTGCGATGAAGCATCGGTTGGAAAGATGATTAGTGTTCAAGAATCAAGACACGAGCAGATCATTTTGCAATAACCACAATCGCTTAATCTAACTATGTATTAAAATATGTGTTAAAGGTGAAGTGTGACTTTTTTTAATACTTTAAAAATAACATCACATCTTAATAAGAGACAATTTAGGTTTATAGGTTCCACAAAGAGTGTAAAACCTGGTGCTTCTTTTTACAGGATGGCTTGCAATAAACTGCTTAGCATTTAACTTGTAAGTAGGTTACTCTGTACACATTATGTTTGGTGCCTCTAGCACCACTTTACTATTAAGGTAACATTACAGTAGCATGTTTTTTTACAGCTGACCTTCATACTCTGTTTGTAACTATGAAGTAAATAACCTACCTTCTGCTTCTGAGATTTGATGAGTCTGTCTTTCTGGCTCAGCTGAGAAGAGAGAGAGACAACCTGCTGCTGAAGTTTCTTCAGACTGGAGCCAGAGTTCTTCTCCACTGACAAGGCCTTCAGAAGGCTGGTATTCTCACTCTTTAGCTGTAACACACACACACAATACAAATCAAAGATAAAAGACAAATCAAAGAGTGTTCCAATATGTTGCCCAGTAGGGGTGTGCAGCGGAGGTATTATCTATATCTGATTAGTAGCAATCTTAAAAATTATTTATATTCTAATAAATTCAGGAATCATCAGGGCTTAAATCAGAGGTTTGTCAAATTACATTAAGATTACATTTTTTAGAATTCAAAAATGTATTTTTTAGCTTAAACAAAAGCATAATGTTAAATAAACTAAATGTTAAATACACTCATAATGCCCAGACAGTGCAATACGTACCTCTTCTCTCTCCTGTCTATGTCTTATCTGTGCTTCCTGAAATTTCTTCTTCCATTCACTTTTCTAAATTACAAAAATAGACATGAATAATACAAGAAACTGGTAAAAATACAGAAAGTGAGTAAACAGCAAAACAATGCACTCTGTTAACTAAAAAGGTCTCCTGTTTGCATATTATATAGTAGTCAACATTTAAAACTTGAATGAAAGTTCTCGTAAAATCAAAACGTGTGACACAATAACAGATGAACAGATTCAGAACATATTTTATGTTTAACACACAGCTGTGTAAAGTAGGACCAGATTTTTGCCACCACAAATTCAAATTCAGTATGATCTATTTTGAACATTTTGGAAAATTATGCACATTAGGTCACATGTTTTTCATGCATTGTAGATGGTTGTTAAAAAATGTAGCTACTAAAACATACACTCCATAGTCGCAAACATTATGATTTTACATACAGAGCTGTTCCATGCATATAGATAATGAACAGCCGATATCCCCCAGCATTCAGAACAACTTCAACTCTGTATATTACACACTTTGTTTTGTGTTTAAATAAAGAGATCCTTGGATGCTGAACCACATAATCAACAGAAGAAAGAATGAAGGATTCTCAGTGCTGTATTTTGATGATTTACCACACAGAGGTGTGCAGTAATATAAAGAGGATGTTTTCTCTTTTCTTTGATATAACCCCTATTTTATTTGAAAAACATATCAGTCATCTAGCCAAGTTTCCCCATACAGTAAATGTGAACACTGCAAAGACTGTAAGCATGCCCACAATCATGCCACCAAAGATCACAGACCATGTGCACCTATGGCCAATTACATGATTTCTGATTTCATGATTTTAATTAGCCTATATTTGAATGTGAGAAAATATACCTTTATCACATTTAAGTCACAGTCATTTTTTCCTAATTAAAAAGAACTTGCCTAAGAGTTCATCAGTGTTTGTTGATGAATAATCCTCTTTTTTTGCCAACTTGAAAAATAATAACCATTCATTTTAAAAGGCATGACTATTTAATGAACAAGGTAGTTCAAGGAATTAACTCTCACCTTCCTGACAATGTTCTCTTTCAGCTCTCTCTCTCTGTTTTCTCTCAGTTCTTTCTCAGGGTCCCTTTCTTCTTGTAAAGTGACATTATTAACTACACCCACCTCTTTGTTCTGCAACACTTGCAGTTTCTAAAGAAGGAACGATGACAAAAAACATAGAATGTTATTACAATGATATATAAAAAAACATACACCCGGAAGCTCATCTTTGGGCTGCTTGGCAGATATACATACCAGAGGATCTGTCTCCATCTACTGGTGACAGTTTCAAATATTTATTATATTTTAAAGCAGTGTAGTATACTCACAGCCTCTATGGATGAGCTCTTGCTTGCCATGTCTTTAGACTCTTGGAGAAATAACTGTCTTAGCTCTCCCATTTCCTGCTGAGATTTTCTTCTCTCCTCTTCTTTCCATCTCTCCAGTGCTTCCTTCTCTGATTGTTCTCTCCTTCGCTGCTCCTCTTGTTCCTGAATTAATTTATATATTTTCTCTTACTTAAACTGGGATTTCATACGGAGATTAAGAAGTCTTCGTCATCTAATTGGAAATGGTGATGTAAAAATAAGACCTTTCAATGATTTTAAACTTTTTTTTTCCTCCAGTGCTTTTAAACTTGCTCACACAACTTTTGCGTTCCCTCTAGAAACTTTGCATTTGCATTGATCTATAAGAATTTCATTCCTGCAAGAAAAGTTATATGAGAATATAAGAATTTTAGGGCTCTATGAATCTTGATTTAAACAAACTCACCAGTTGACGCCTCAAACTTTCTGTTTCTCTCGCTGCCTGTAGCTGCATCTGCGTCAGTCTCAGTTTCTCCTTCAGCTCTTCTATCCCATCTTCCATCTCTTCTACCTTCCGCTTCTTTTGTCTCTCTGGGACATACACATGCAAGCAGTGATGAAGAGTTATTAAACAATTCTTTTCAACCACATCATGGGTATTTATCATGTGAAATTCAAACTAGCTCACCTATATGTACAATTTTAGTAAACTTCAAAAAAACAACCGTCACAAATTATTTTCACCAACCTGCATCTGTAACTTCAGGATGTCGCCGCTGAACATGTGCTTGTAAGTAAGAGTAGTTGACAAATGATTTTTCACATAACTGGCACTGTCATGAATAAAAAGGCATCAAAATATTAGAAATGTCACTCAGCAGCCAGCAGTTCATTCTGTGCCAATTTTACCATATATTTATACTTAATATACTTAACTGCATGCATATTACATATCACATTATGTTATTGGACTAGAAATGCTTACATTTGCTCACATATTCTAGCATGATAGCTCTATAAGAAAAGTTATTTTTATTCTAGAGCAAGATATCACACTAAATATTTTTAATCAGGTATTGATGGATATGGTTAAGTGGGAGGGATTGAAACTTGCAGCCTGTTTAAAAAAAAGAAAAAAAAGAAGAAGCATTTATTAGCCTACAGGTTTAAAAAGCAACAATTCAATTGGGGTTGGTATAAGATTTTTAATTTATTTATTATTATTATTATTATTAATGCTTTCACTATGCATAGACACATTCAGTTGTTGAAAAAGTAACAGCAAAGACATTTACAATGTTAAAATATTTATATTTCAAATAAATGTTCTTCACTGAACTCTATTCATTAAAGAATTCTTTAAAAAGTCACAGTTTTCTATATTATTGTTGTTGTTTAACATTGTTAATATCATGTGACACCGAAGAATGGAGAGCAATTTAGCTTTGCTATCACAGAAATTAATGACATTTTAAAATGTATTAAAAATAGAAAACAGTAACTTTTCGCAATATTTGATCAAATAAATGTAGCCTAGGTGAGCAAAAAAAACTCATAAAAAACATACAGAACCCAAATGTTTTAACAGTATGTATGACTGTGAGTGTAAAATGTAAAAGTTTCAAAAGTTAAAATCTTTTAAGAAAACCACCTTGTGATAATTATTAGCACTGGCCTGCAGGAGGAGCTGTTGAGTGGCGATCATTTTTTTTCTCCGTCGATTCTCCTGTTTGGCTTCTTGCAATTTTTTTTCAAGTTCTGCTCGTTGTTCTTCTCCTCTCTGAACCAGAGAGAGTGCTGACTGTAGACGCTCCTCCAGTCCTGACAGCTGAGAGCTCAGCAAGTCCTGGCAGTGCAGCAGGTACTCAGTGCTCAGCTGAGACATACGAAGCAGTTTGATCAAAGAAGGGTCAGCAGGTCCTCGACAGTTTGGGCATCTCTCGCCCTCCACGACACAGAACGTTACAGTCGTAATGAAATTCTGAAGCACATCAACATCCATGTCTCTCTCAACACGTTCCACGTCGAGGGCAGAGAGACGCCTCCAGTCTATGGGCTCAGTTCGTGAGCGGAAGCGGAAGGGCTGAAGCAGCTGTGCTGGATTCCAGGGCGGTGCAGTGGACAGAGCACTGTAGGGCTCAGTAGACGAGAACTGGCCCAGCATGGTGAATGGTTTGAGATAGAGAGGTGAATGGATGTGGTGATTCCTGAACAGAGGCTGAATGGCGATATAGAAAAAACTGTATTTTTAGTTTAGCTATGACAATCAAATCAGCATCTAAATCTAAATGATCATGAGACACTGAAGACTTGATTATTTGTTTCTGAAAATTCAGCATTGCCATCCAAAACATAATTACATTTTAAAATTTGTTAAACCAGAAAAATGTGCATGTTTATGAGGACACACATATGGATATGACATTTATTACAATATATGGTATTACAATATGAAGGTGATTTATGAAGAGATTTTCAGTGTTCCCATAATTCAAAGTCTTAAAAAAACATACAAATAGTGTCCTGTAAGGGGTAGGTTTAGGAGTAGGGTCAGTGTAGGTCGATACCACATACAGTCTGTACAGTATAAAAACCGTTACGCCTATGAAGAGTCCCCATAAATCACAAAAACCAATGTGTGTACATGTGTGTGTTCTAGTGCAGGGATTATATTAACGTAGATTAGATGGCAGACAACATATTGTGAAAGTCAAAGAGTCCATCTCTATGACAACAACTAAAAGCCATTGTCAACGACCACTCTTGCACTATTGATTTTAGGACTGTAATTTCAATGAAAAGATTTCCAAACGGTCGGCAATAAAATGTCTGCGTAAGAGAGCAAGAGCTGAATTTCTTATCTAATTTTATGTGTAGTAGCACACAGAATATAGTAAGTACATCAGCCATAAGAACAGAACCAGATGTAAATCTGTTAAGTGAGTCTTGAATCTGAAAGTAATCTCATATTTCTTAAAGACCAATTTTCTTAATAACAGTCAAATACCAATATTTTTACCTGAAAATGTGCTTGGTAAGAGTTCATCTTGTTCTGATATGAATCAGTGCCATGGGGTCTGAACTGAGTTTCACGCCTTTTAGTTTACATATCAACAGAAACCCGTCTCAAATTGAATGTTCCCATGTTTCTAGACAACCGGCCACACCTTTAAATCTGACTGCTCAATCTCAACAGCTTACCAGGCAAATGTCTTGCATTAATAATATAAACATTTTCTCAGGGTTTGAATGAATGATTGACCAACTAATTAAATTAATTCCCACCAGAACCAGCATCCAGTTCTCTTAATGTTAAAATTTAAAGTATTATTTTTTCTACAGTGTTTTACAATTGTGTATGTCCGTATGTACAGTAGGCCTATGAGCAATAAAGTATTTTGGTTAGAAAATAATCCGATCAACTTCAGATCAACCTCAACCTTGTGATGTGATTAAAACAGACAAAAACATGGAGGACCGCTTTAAACATTGATGACGTATATTGTGACCGTTCAGGTCACAGTGGCAAGGGAAACAATTAGCAGTGTGTGTAAACAAAGGTGAAACAAAGTGTGTTAACACTTCACTTAATACATTTAACGATAGAATTAATAAATCTGTCTAAAATGGTTTAAATGTTGCAAGTTAACCATAACACGCAGTAACTTGAAATATGCTTTAAACCTGATTTTTAAAAGATTGCTCCTTTTTATAATATCTAATGTCGTCATTGACCCATCTGTAGTCTTGCTAGTAAAAGTACAGTAAAAAAAAAAAAAATAAGACAAATATAACTACATTAAAAAGTAACCTATGTAATAAACTCTTATTTCTCCGATCAACGGTTGACAACACCGATACACTGTACACAAAAGTAACGTCTAGTATCCGACTTAATAGTTAATATAAAAGAGATTTCAGACACATACCTTTGTCTTGATTACAAAAGATTACAAAAGTAAAAAAAATAAATTAAATTAAGTTAAAAGCTTCAAGCTACAAACTGAAAGGAGAAGTTAACAGCTGGCAACTGTAGTTGATGGGCGGGGGCTAAGAGAGAAGCGTTTCTTGTTGCCATGGTGACTACTGACTCATGACCTCAGGTGCCACAACTAAAGATAAGCAGAGGAGAGGCAGTTTTCAGGAAATTGTGGATTGCTTGTGAATGTTTAGCGACCTTTATATATCCTGATATATTTACAAAAGAAAACAGAGTAGCCTATACTACAGAGTAAAATAATTATTATTTTCGTTTTCTTATTTTTGTCCATTCCTTGTGCCCTAATGAAAAAAAAAAAAATTTAAATGGCATTAAACCATATTAAAAATGAATAGAGATTAAATTGCAAACTTGAATTTACAAAAACAATACAGAAACTGCCATGCAACAATGCAACTTAACACATGATGGCGCCACAAATCCTATATATATAATATATATATATATATATAAATACAAGATAGAAATACATTTCTTGAATTAAAATTACAATGCTTTCCTGTTAAAGTTTTAAGTCTTAGCATGCTTTCCCAAAATATGTAATGAAATGGTATTTAAACTACTGTATTATATGCTACTGGCTATTTAATGATTTTAAAACAATTGGCTAGCAGCAAAACGGTTATAAACAAAGCAATTGATGATTGTGCAACAAGAGACAAAGGAAAACATTGCTATATAGGTCTTCAAAATCAATTTAGCTTGTAAATCATCCATTCATTTCTGTATATTTTACAAATTCTCTGTAAAGGATGTTTAAATTTCATTCGTGCTCTCCGTCTGACTGCTTCGGCCTTTTCTGAGGAACAAGTTCATCCTTCACTGTCTGTTTAATGAGGTGCTTGACTTGCCTGAAGTGACTCTCTCCCCAGCTCTGATCTCACACAGTCACAGTCCTAACAGCTTCACTGTCAGTAGTGCCTCCTTTTCACAACAATCCATCAGACTGGGATTCTATTTTCTATTACCACAGAGTCAGATATACTGGGGAACGCATACATACATTGGGGGAGAAAAGGGGTAGCTGTCACATGGTGAAGTTGTCAAGAGACTTTATGTCAATTGCTGGTTATAACTAGGTTAGTCCAAAGCATGACTGCTTGTTTTCTCGAGCAGTGACTGTCTGTCATTTTTAGAATGTGTGATTTTTATCCCCAAAACAAAGGAAAACGATTTTTATGTAATAGCTAAAAACAATGACCAACTGGTGGTATTTTAGCCAAATGATTGCAGCACTTGTCAATCAATCAATCACTTTTATTTATATAGTGCTTTTAATAATATGATTATAGCAAAGCCCTGAACATTATCAAACAGGAGAACAGAGTGATGGTAATGTATAATGACAAGATTAAACTGTTTATTTATTAAATGCAGAGACGGTTTCTGTAATCAAAACGACGATATCACTAGAAATTAGATGCCCCCAAATAAGCAAGCCAGAGTCGACAGCGGCAAGGAACCAAAACCCCATCCATGAGAGATTGGGGGAAAAAAACATTGGGAGAAACCAAGCTTCTAACTTGATCTCACAGCAATTCGTACATATTTTACGAGGTGGCTAATTCGTACAAATTTTCTTTTAAACCGTACTTAATTTATGAGTTGCCAGTTCGTATGAATTTGTAAGAATGACCTACACCTAACCCCGCCCCTAAGCCTACCCATCACAAGGTTTTAGACAAATTATACAAAATCGTACGTGTGAGGTCGTAGGAATTTGTACGAATTTGCAGAAATTTGGCATCTCGTACGAATTGGTCGTGAGACTGTTGCCAGTTCTCCTCTGGCCGGACACCCAGCACCTAATTTCCAGTTCAATATTAAGCACATGTCAGATTGTGCAAAGGACTTGTAGTGTGTGTGCAGGGCCGGCGCTCCGCACACGCACATCACGCACTGCGCGTAGGGCACCAAGTGCTTGGGGGGGCACCAAAAAATCTGGGTCGTGAAAATATCATCACAAT